>JAUZNK010056947.1:0-12857 GCA_035046665.1 Euphysa ruthae
TATTATGCATATTTACATATTACATATATATATACATATATATTGTTTTTTTGATATGTATCCTAACTACATACCATAACTTCTTAGGCTCAAATTATCAATTGTTTTAAAAAGCAAAAGCAATTAATAAGTTAATTTATCAAATCATCATTTTAATTTTAATATCATTTTTGTGAATGAAAAAATTTAAAATGAATCTTTAATATCATACCAAATAAAAACAATTAGAAGAAGGAATTCCTTAACAAAAACTATTCCGTGCTTTGACTGATTATACAGTTAGGTAAATAAGAACAATTTTAGAAGATTATTTTTATACATATCTTCATAAAAATTTATTTACTTTTTATTTACACCGTAAATTTTTGCAGCAGAAAATATAAATATAATACATTAACATTATTACAAAATTTTGGAAAAATAACAACATAATTTCTCGATGAAGACAGAGTGCAGCGGATTGTGCCTAATAAAATTTTTGGACCTTCTCTATCTGACCTGCATCAAGACTCAGGGCCAAAGAAATTTTCAAAATTGGTGACATGCAACAATAATCAGAAATTATATCATTGTAAAATATTTTGTTAAAACCGAAAAAATTTATAGAAAAATGAAAATTATTTTTGGCAGGTGGCCAAATTTAATATGTTTAAAAAATTCTCTCTGATTCTAAAACCTGATACAAAATTTCAAAAAATTATTTTTTTCAACATCTAATACGGCCCTATATTTTATAAAATGCTGATAGGTATTTAATTTAAATAGACACAGAATTTTTTTCCTGCAAAATAAAGTAAAGTAAAATAATGACTAATTTGCAAATTTCCTGACAAAGAATAAAATTCAATCCAAGTGAATCCAAGTGATAAGTTAACTGCGAAAAATATTTGCTTTGTACTTCAGGGATGATATGAGTTTGTGTCCTGACTGCATTTTATGCAGTTGATCATTTGTTATGTTGGCGAGCAAAAATCCTACAAGATTATTCACTTTTCAAAACTCCAGGTTTACCTGGAAAAACATAAACATAACTCTTGTCGATTTACCTATAGACATATTCAAAAATTCTCTTCAGATTAAGAATTTATAAAATCAAATTAATTCTTTTCATTCTAGGTCTGATTTAAGGATTAAATTAATAAATTTCTTTCTGACATCAAAAGTATTATTGAGATTAAAATTGAATTTAAGGATAAACTGCATCAGAGCAGATTGGCGGAAATATTTGAAAAATTTTACCTTATTTTTTCTTTTTGCTTTAAAAAAAATTTTTTTTTTTTTTTTTTTTTTTTTTTTTTTGAAAATGCTTATTTAACAAAAAATTAATTTCTTAAAAAAGAACTGATCAAAAACCAGATCAGATCAAAAAATATATTTTTGGTTACAGGATGTTATAAACAATGGCTGCAGAAACAAAAAATTAACCTTTGATATATCATTCCCATTACTAAAATATGGTGACAGTTTGATTAGTAACTCAGATGTATTCCTTTTTGTAACAAATTACACTTTTATTGAAAAATTACAATTCTTGTTAGTAAATTACACCTGTCAAGATAATTTCCAAGATCTAGTTAAAAAATACCTTAAAAAGTTATAGGGCTACATACACTATAAGGTTTTGAAAATTTCAAAAAATTATTTATGACCACAGAAATTTTAGAACTGTATGCACAGTTAAAACTGAAAATATTTTAAACATTGGAATGAAATTTGTTGCAAAAAAAAAAAAAAAAATTAAGCTTTTATACATTTCTCTCGTTCAAAATTGCAAAAATTTTCTGATAAAACCACACATGATTTTATGACATGTTAACCAAAACCAGTTTCTTATAAACAATGTGTCGCTTAATCTTTTTTTATACTTTCAAAAATTGATATAACACAACTTCAAATTCACAAATTCTTTGCAACGTTATTGTCAATCTCTATTTCAGAAGCTATTATATCACAAGGTTTGATCTTTGAAGTAAGAGAAATAAAATTCAAAACAATATTGTCTCCTGATGAAATCTAGTGGAAAGACCTGAATTAAAACAAAATTAAAAACTTCTTTAGTGGTAAAAAAAAATAATTACAAAATCTTTCCTAATTCATAATACTCATATAAATGTTTTCTTATAAAAACAGATTGTATTTTTTTTTCATATTTATTTTACAAGCAAATCACAAAAATAGAAAACTACTACATTTGTTTTTTACAAGTAACCATGGTACAAATTTTGATGATTCTTATTGAATCATCTAGGTTTAGACATGTATGTATTGAATCATCTAGGTTCAGACATGTATGTATAGAATAAAATTGATCACTGTCTGCTCCTGCCTTTTTCTTCAAATTTTAATCCTGCATATTGTCTACCTTCTAATCCTATTTCCTATTATTATAGAGAGGAGCTATTGTCTATAGGAGAGGGGCTAATGAAGGGAGTTGCAAGGGTGGGAGGAGTTGCAAGGGTGGAGGAACTTGCGAGGGTGAGAAGGGGGAGTTTCAAGGGTGAGAAAAATGCAAAAAGGGGAAAGTTGCGAAGGTGGATGGGGGAAATGGCAATAGTGGGAAGAATGGGAAGAGAGAGGGAATTACAAGGGAAAGGGGATTTGCAAGAGTGAAGGGAATTGTAGGGGTGAGGGGAGTTGTGATGTGGATGAAGTTATGTAAGCAGAACTAGTTACTGGGGTGGTTAAGTTGGGAGTTGTGAAAGTGAACTAATAAATATTAAAAACATAATCTTAATATATCTAATTTTTTTTTTGAGTATTAAATCACAATATTTGTCCAAAACAAAAATGAGATTAAGTTTTATTTCTAAAAACAGGTTCATAGTTTTTACATATATAAATTTACTACTTTGCTTTCTGAATTTTGTGGTGCTTCATTGTTCAAAAATTATTTGAAATTAATTTCTAATGTATATTTATTTATACTTTTACATGAAACCTTTTTATTATCTGTTGATTATCTTAAAATTAGGCTTAAAATTAATGGTAAACTACTCTTCCATCAAAGATTTATTAAACACCTTGGCGTTTTGATCGATGAAAATCTTGGTGTAATCATGTGAGTGAAGTTAGTAAGAAACTCTACCCTGTGGACTGGCATTTGCATTCCGTCTGGTGATATTGAGGTGTCGCTCGGATAATCTGTTACTAAAATTGTGTATTTTTGTGTGTTTGTGAATTTTTTTTTTACATGTCTTTTGTTATTTGTTTTATTAAAATCCTTAAGTTTAAATCCCTTCGGTGTAACTCCTATTTGCTCAGTCTTCACTAGAAGTGTGACTCCAGCCATAGTTTTAAACTAGTGTAATTTGTTTAGTACTTATCATTTCGTATTATTTGCTAGCATTAAAAATTATGGTAAATAAATAATTATTTACTTACTAAAAATTACTTACTTAATTGATATTTTCAAATAAATATTTTTGTCCAAAACTCTAAATCTGATTTTCAGATCTATATTGTAAATAGATCTGAACCGTATGGAATAATGGTAAAAATAAGTGCGATAACACTGACACTATTTCTTGTTTTCAGGAAGAAAGCACTAACTACAGATATAAAATCAACAACACTACAGATTTGGGACCTAACGATATCACAGGAAACATAGAACATGAGTTGAATAGTATTTTTAACAAAAAACTAACAAAAACTAATTTTTACAAGCCAGCACTAAATAAATGATTTATGTCAAAAGCTTAAAACAAATTTTATCATGGCATGAATATAATTTAATGCTGTTTGTCTCTAACAATTTGCGAGAAAGCATATCCTTTCCAATAATTAAAAATCACCTAGCAGCCAAACATTTTGTTATATTATGGTGTTCATTTACACGGCTTTCTTCACCTTTAGATTATCCGAATGGTATAAAAATGTTTCAAATCCTTTAGGTTAATGATTTTATCTTGGTCGGATCTTGATCTTTGGTAATTATTTTTATCATATATACTAGAATTTTATTGCAAGATAGGAAGGGAGCTAAGATATCTGTGATAAACATAGGGTCACTCTATTTGATTTCTATATGGTAATTGTCAGTGTAAAGCATTATCAAATACTGTTTTACATTTGAATTGCACTTATCTTTAAGCATAATATTTTGAAAGCTGTATGCATGTTATGAATCTTTTTGCATTGTGATGCACTATGCAATGCTGGGTGCAGGGTTGAAGTTTTATACATAATTTTGGAATCTATATAGGTTCTGCAATATATGTGTTAAATGGTGTGAGCTTTTTTTATCTTATACAATAAACTCATATCAAGTTATTGCTCATGACAATAATAGTTTTCATTTCAATATTTCCAACATTTATTTCCAATACGAGTAGCAGAAAAAATAATTCCCACAAGCTTTGGAATCAAGATTGAATTTGTACAATACCATACAAAAAAATCTTTAATTCTTGCTCTTTTTTCTTAAAATAAAAGATTTTATGTTCCTGGATCATCGTAAAAAAGCCAAAAAGTTTAATACTGTACTGTAGATGATTTCATATGGTAACATCAACTTTTTTTTTCCAATGCCTTTGGTTAGTGAATTCATTGTGATAATTTTTAAAACATGATGCGACACCAAGTCCAACATCACATTCTATGCACATAAACCGTGACTTTTCCATGGTGGGCACAGATAACACATCTTCTTGAAGGATTTTTTTTTAATCAGTTTCTGGTACATAGCTCGGAAAGTGCCGACCAGTCAATCGCATTGGGTTGTCCGCCCCTAAACTAGCACAACTTGATTTTTTCGAATAACACACCCCATATTTTTCAAACATTTGCGATATCATCTTTAATCAAAATTTCAATGGATTAAACGTGCCACATTTCTTGATAGATATAATTGATATGATAGATATAATCAAGCAGCATTGAATGCTGCTTGATTCAATAAATGGCAAAACGCTTTCTTGTACCATTTTTTCACACGCTTATGTTCCACTTCATATGATGTCAGCATTTGATCATTTCTATCAACACCTCCCATATTCATGTTATAACTATTAACTATTAATAACTAGAGGGATGTTTTTTAGTTTTACCACCTCGAATAACTGCCTTTTCTCCATCATTTACACAAGTAGACCATTCTGGGATAAATGCTTTAGCACTTTCTGTTTCTATATCTTCTATATCTGTAACAGAAGAGTCTGACTGAAATATCAGATACAATTTCATCATTTTCAAAGCCATCCTCAGCCAGTTCAGTAACTCACCATCATCATTATACATAAATTCTTGCATATTATATACTCTCTTCTTAGTACTCTTTGCTACTGAACTTGAACACAAGATGCCTGTAAAATCGGCCAGAGCTGCTTATTATATGAGTAGTATAACAACAAATAGCAAAAGGGCATGAAAATCCAAAATTTAAAATATTTATGTCATGAAAAAACTAAACCTCGAGGATGCAGATGTAATATTACGTCAGAAAGACAGCAAAGAAAACTGTACTAGATATGGATAATATTAAGTCAGGGACATTTTCAGCCCGTAAGTCGCCTGACATAATATTATGTCGCGGACATCTTAGTACCATTTTCAGTCTACGTAATATTACGTCATGGACTGGTAAAGGGTTAAGATTTTTAATAAATTTTCATATTCAAACTTTCAACAGCGTCACGATAAAAAAATGTATATATGTAAATAATATATATTACTTTCAATAGTAAATTCATCATTGTGAAACTTTTTCCCGTTGGGGAAAACAAAAAGCAGTTTTTTTCATGATCACTCTTTCACGTTAAACAGGTTGAATGTAGCAATGGTGCTTATACGTCTTCCACAAATTATTCTCAAAACCAAGAGAAGACTTCTTTGTGCTAATTCTGGCTTATTCCTCTTGCTATTTTATAATACTTTAATGCAACACCAAGGCTTTTCAATTGCTGTTAGTGAAAACAAGGGAGTTTATAATTCTTGTTTATAATTCTACCTTAAAGATCTTTAGAACTTAAAGTAAAGATATTGCATTTGGAACAAACTTTGTCTAAGTATTATAGATACTACAATTTAAAAATAATAAGTTCATAATCGTCTCATGAATGAAATATTAAATTTTACAGCATTAAAGCCAATTAACTTATTTTTCAAGATAAAATTTACTGGGGTAGATAGGTGACATAAAAATGGCTGCCAACATTTTCTAAATATCGTTTATATTTTTACCGAAGAATTAAAACTGAAGTCATATCTTTTACAGTTTCCATGGTAAAAAATGTTTTGCATTTTTTCTTCAATACATTTTTAACTCATTAGCACCCTTTTTCATGCACTTTTTAAAATTTAGTAATTCCTACTTACATACTTTCTAATCAACACTTCAAAAATCTATTTGGTCCAATTTGGCATGAAAACCTCGCATAACCCTTTGCATGCCATCCCCGGAATATTCTGGGATTTCAATGTAATAAAAATATATTAGTCCCGGAATATTCTGCGATTTGCACGCTTTCACTTTGAAGGTGATTTTCAACTGGTAAGTGACTTCTAATAGACTGGAGACCAATATTTTTGAATTTTCCGTAAAATTTTGTATCAGAAATATTTGGTAGTTCCGTAGATTTAGAAATGTTTTGGCGTTTCAGACAGATTCAAAACATTGGAAATAAATGGTCCCCAAATAATTTAAACTTCCTCCAACTTTATTTTCATTTGCTAGATGTTGTTTACGGCTTTTTGCATTTCATTATTATATGTATGCCTGCAAAAATATAGCACAGCTCAATAACCGACTATGGTGGTATTGTTGTACCTATGAATAACGCATTTGTATATCTTCTGTTTTTTGTTCTTCATCAAAAATTTTTTTCAAAAAATATTATTTCAACTTTTTTTTTTCCTCACTGGGTCAACCCTGATGTTTAGGACAACAACCAATATGAATAAAAAAATAGTTTTAATCTTTGTATATATAAAATCAGATTGTAATAAACGTTCTTTTTTTAGAACAGCCTCTTTGAGTTTTTTGTCAATAGAATCTAAGGAATAATTTGCAAACAATGTACCATGATTTTTTAAAAAAAAATCTATAATCTTAAAGTATTTCTTTACACATGAATCCATATGAAATGAATTTTTGTACCAATGAATATTTATATACTCATGTAACATTCATTTGTTTGTTTATTGCTTTTAGTAAATTGAATTTCAGCATTACATGAAATCTTTTTTCAAAAATAAAATTTATTTAAAGAAATTAGATACATCAGGCTGAATATAAGTATAAAAGTCATTATTTAACATTGCTAACATTGTGGTAAAGGATTTAACATGGCCTAAGCAGTCAACTATTATATTCCTAACACATCTAAGATCAAAGCACGATTGTTAAACCTTTCAAATTTACAAAAGTGTCAATCACAATCATTGCAGAAGAGCTGGATGCGATTTGAAATGATCTACTTGATAATGAGTGATTTATCTTGAAAAAAAATTACTAATACCATTATAAAGAAAACCAATAGAAACATTGGGATGTCAGTTAAAGCATGGCATTACAAAGATAAAAAAACTCTCATAAACATATACCAAGCAATCGTTAACTCGCATTTAATCTTCGGGTGTCAAGCTTGGGCACAAAATAGAAATACCCTAATAAAAAGAGTTCACGCCATTCAAAATAAAGCACTCCGTATAACTAACTTTAAGCCTTTTCGTTCTCTGGTAAATCAACAGAATATCTCAAAACTTTTCCCAAGAAATTTAAATTCACATATAATCACGTTGATAACAATCTGCCAATTTCTTTTCATAGTTTTTTTGGACCTTATGAATTTACACGTCAGTATTATACACAGGCAACAATTAATCTTCTACGCATCTCAGCTACAAAAACAGTATCAATAAAGGTCAATTGTGTAAAAATTTGGAATAAACTTTATAAAGTTGCTGACATTGGAAAGAATGTTTTTAGGAAACTTAAAACTATTTCATAAAATCTTATGCCTAACTAAATAAAAACATAACTACCTTTTTTTTTCTTTTTCTTTCTTTTACAGATAATTTAAATAAGGAAACAATCAAGACACAACTAGAGAAAAACAAAAAACGTAGCTGTGTATGTAAATGTACCCTTTGTATGTGAATAATGTCAACTGTATTGCCTTATCAAATTTGTTTGTATGTTTAAGTGATAGTGTTAAGTGTTTTACATTAATTCATTAAAAACATGATAATTATTTTTATTATTAGGTATATTTTATTTAACTATTTATCATTTAAAAATTTTTTTTTAACATTTCATCTTCATTACATTACGTTAATTTCATAAAATTAACTAGGTGGCCACACTGACCTCTAGTATATTGTCACTAATAGTATACACTCCTCGCGTGATATATAATTCATATATTACAAATTTAAGAAATAATAATTATTGTATTATATAAGTCTTAATGGAAATATGATTGATTGATTTATTAAAGTGTTCTAAGCATGTTAAACTAACACATAACAATACCCTGACTAAAAAGCTATGCCACACATAAAATGCTTTTTCCTCAAAAAAGGTTTTGGACTAAATTTAAAAAGGGGTTTATTGTAATCATAAATGTATGACTTAGGCTATGAAATAAATTGGACTAAATAGACAACTTTATTTAAAAAGAATTCTGTGGGTTAAACTAAAATAAGAAGAAGGCAATACATAAAATGAGTAATACCATCCTTTTACCTCTGCAAAAAAATATGAAAACTTTTCAACAACTCTATGTTACAGATTAAATGAGTCAATGCATGTTAATACCTTTAAAGTATTTCCACTTTAATTGGATAAAATGTTATTGTGTAAACTTTATATACTAACATATTTTAAAATAAAGCAATTATTCAAGTAATGCAGAGCAAGATAAACTGGATAATCTGAATGTGGGAGGCAAATATTAAAATCTATCAATCTATCAGTAAATGTGCTACAAGTTGATTTTCTAATTTTTATTTGAAAAAATTCCTTGAAAAATTGACAAATAAAGATATAATTATATTATTTTTGTTTAATCTCTCTAAACGTTGTTAAGGACCTTAAAATTTACATCAAAAAATTAAGGGAATAGATTTTTTTTAACTTCGTTTTTCAAAATTGATTAAAAATTACATAATGAATTACATATCTAGTTTGTAATTCATTGCATCAACAAAGAACTTTTCATAATTAACTTAACCATATACTACAGCCTCCATAGAGTTCTATTATACTAGTCATTTGGTGTTTTTTCATGCTGACTTAAATATAATTTATGTAACACTTTTATCCAGGCTATCACATTAGATTTATTTCCAAATTAGTTGTAGTCTAAGTTCACTAATTTATACATATATTCTGCAAGTTTCTGCACTAAAGCTAAAAAAATATAGCTTTTCCTGGTTAACTCAATATTTTGGGTAAAAAACTTCCCACCCATCCTTCATGGCAACAACAGGTTTTATTTTAAGGGTCATTTACAGACATGTTGTGTCTTGTTTATTATAAAAAAAATACTACTATTAGACTATAGGCTAGTATTCTTACAATTTATAGATATCATAACTCCAGTAGTGAAACTGAGAAATATACATACTATGCAGGCCACTTTACACTTAGCTTCGTTTTAGTATAGTATTGACCGATGGTCAGTCTATCCATGCCAATCAGTATAAGGATTTTTTTAAGAAATATTCTAAAGAAACTTTCAGGGCATTATTTTAATGCCCATCAATCAGTTTTTGATTTGCATACCAGAGATTAACTTAAATCAGCGCCAAAAACATTTACATTTGTGAGGAATTAACATAAGCCATATATTTTTTATTTCCTGTGTTTTACTAATAAACCTCGATTCACTAAATGGATTTTACGCATGTATTTTAACTGACCTTGTTGATATTACTTAGCAAATAATAAAATGTTCAAAAATCATTCAAAATTTTGGCAAAATTGGACAATAATTCTGTTTTGAAAATGACTTAACACAAAAAAATGACCAATGAAATATTTTAAAATAACTGACATGCCACAACAAATTATCAAAAAAAAAAAAAATAATAATAATAATAATTCTGACATTTTCATAATTTTTGACAGAATCAAAAAGCAATTTGAAAAAAAAAATTGGGAAGATGATGTTTTTGGAACAAATTTTAATCAAATAGAGATCTGGGTTCAAAGTGCGATAAAATTCTAAAAATAGTTGACCCGTTAAAATTATCAAAAAATTAAAAAAAAAAAATTATCTAACAACAAAATTGGAACATGATTTGCTCTCACATGACTAAAAAGCATCAAAATATTAACAAAATAGAAATAACTAAAAAAAATTGAATGGTAGAAATGACTTTTGTTGTCTTAAACTCTTTTAAAATTTAATCTCAATATAAATTCAACCAATAAGCATCAAGACATTATATTATATAAGAGTATTAGTAAATGTGTTATGAAAAAGCCTTAAAAAGTAAAAATATTTTAAAATAGAAAACTTCTGTCTGATAAAAAAAAATTTATAGCCACAAAAAAAACTAAGTTTTAAGAGTTATATGGAAAATTTGCAGGATTTAAATTAATATATTTATTTTTATTTATATGACTGATTTTATTAGATGTTAACATATACTTAGTTGGATTAAATTAGTTTAAAATTATAACTAACACATGTACCGACTTTTAATAAAAATATTTATAGTCATTACATTTAAAAACCAGACAATATCAAGAAGGTCTGACACAGGAGTCTTTAGAATTATTTAATTTTTTGACCAGTGAATCATACTGATAAGTTAGGGACTCTATTTTTAATTGAGTTCCTAATTTATAAGCATGATTCTTTGGTAAATTAAAGCGATTCTAAAGAGCTGTGTTTAAAGTTGTCTGGTTTTTAACTGCAATGACTCTTTTAAAACCTCATTTGCAAACCTGCAATAAACAAAAGTTTGATTAACTATAGCCTCAAGTATGTCCGATTGTTTATAGAAGCATCAATCAATGTCAATAAACTAGATTAAATTTGATATATTCCAACATCTAAGTCAATTAAGAGCTATAATAAAATCCATTATTATTAATGCAAGTTCTACCCATAGGTAAAACAAACTATATCATAAAATAGTAAATCTTTGATTAAGCTCCAACCTAGAAAAAACTACCAATTAATCATTCTTTTGTTTCTACGTTTAATTAGATCCTATTTTAGCTTATTAGATTTATTCAATAAAATTATAGCTTTTTAAATTTTCAATAGAAACAACGAAAGCATTACGCCACAGTTGGCCAGTGCAATCATCATCTTGTATAAAATATGGAAAATTTGCCTGATCTCAGGGAACACTCTTGGGCCACTGTTTGTAGATATTAACTTATGATGGAAAACACACCTATAAATTCATGCATTTAAAAAAAAAAATACACAAAAAAGCAAGGCTTTTGCTACTTAGCAAGGAACATCATCCTTCTAATTTTTTAGCAGGAGAAAACAGGTTTCTGCTTCCTAGAAAGTCAGAGTAGGTTTTTGTTTTTTAGCAAGAGAAAATATTTCCACAGTTTTTAAACAGCACAAGCGAGTTTCTTCTTGTTTCTTAGAAAAATAAAGAGCAGGTTAATAATAATTATCATAGAAAAAAGACTTTCAATAGACATGTTAGCCAATTAAAAAACCTCAGTTATTCAGAAAATTACTAAGATATGTTTCCTCATTGAATACTGATTTGATTTTCTAGGAGGGAGAATCATCTGAATTAATAACATCAAGGCCATGTTAATTTTACACGAACCACAATACCACCTCAAACAAAAACAAACTCTAGTGACTAATGGATTCCCGAAAATAAAAAAAAATAAAATTCAAAATATTCATCAACATTACCAAAATTACAGCATAACTGTGCGCAGTTTTTTAAGAAAAACTTATAAATGCGAAATATTGGTCTCACCCAAAACTGTCTATGATACCTAAAATCTCTAAACTTAAACTTTTGAGAAAAATTAAATAAAGGGAAATTTTCAGGTCCAACAAAAATATATATTGAAAAAATTAAGCTTGAAAATGCCTGGTTTCCTAATACCTAGTTTTAAGACTTGAACTTGCAGAGCAAGAATTTTTGGCAGGTTATCATATATATACCCATATGCATATGGGTAAAAAATATCCACTAAATCTTAAAATTGGTGAAACTAATAAACAGCTTTCGATAAAATTTCAAATGCTTTTAGGCCTATAATGACATTTTTCCAGGAAAAAAATAATTATAAAAAATATTTCTGGAAAAGTATTGAAAATATTATAAATTTTTTAAAAAGTTTGACAAATTTTGAGGTACGGGTCTGAAGATTGAGAGCTTTCAGCAAGTGGACATATGGAGTAAAAGATACCTCAATGGTCCTTTAAACCCATGAAATTTTTTAAAAAAATAACAAATTTTGATAAAACTCTAAAAACTTTATTTTCAGGTATAAAATGAAAACTTACGAGTCTTAGGGACTGGGATTAATAACATTTTCAAAATAGTCCACATTACCAATTTTTCAGAACTATTAGTTCCTAATATACTACAAAATTTCAGTATAATCAGAGTGCAACCTCTTGAGAAAAGTAAAAGACTTTTCAGCAGGTGGCCATGTTGGTCAAAAGAACTTTCTTTAGCTTCATGCAAAATTTAACTTCATGCAAAAAAACTTTATGAACGGAGAAGTAATACAAAAAAAGTTTATGAACGGAGGTAATACAAAAAAAGTTTATGAACGGAGGTAATATAAAAAAAGCTTATGAACGGAGGTAATACAAAAAAAGTTTACGAACGGAGGTAATACAAAAAAAGTTTATGAACGGAGGTAATACAAAAAAAGTTTATGAACGGAGGTAATATAAAAAAAGCTTATG
>JAUZNK010056947.1:12957-31951 GCA_035046665.1 Euphysa ruthae
AACGGAGGTAATACAAAAAAGTTTACGAACGGAGGTAATACAAAAAAAGTTTATGAACGGAGGTGATATAAAAAAAGCTTATGAACGGAGGTAATACAAAAAAAAAGTTAATGAACGGAGGTAATATAAAAAAAGCTTATGAACGCAGGTAATACAAAAAAAGTTTATGAACAGAGGTAATACAAAAAAAACGTTGATTTTAAGGTTAAGATATTTGGTCCAGTATCATTTCATACCAATATAATTGGAAGTTTTGAACAAATATTCAATAAATTCACATAGGAATTTTCTTTACAGCACTAAAAGTAAACACAAAATGACAAATATTTGTTTCAATTACCTTTTCTACAAAATTCTGCAGTGCTTAAAGTAAATACTATAATTTGTCAGTAAAGTGAAAAAACTATTGTAACTCATTAGATAATAAAGTAAATAATAAGCCATTGCCAAACATCATTAATAAAACAAAGTTTCTTTAAGCAACAAAATCACAAACACGCACAGAATAAAATAAATAATATTTATTTGCTGACGAAATGTTATCTTAAAAGAATTTTAAACAATAACGCTAACAACCAAGCATTGAAAATTTTATTTTATTTACTTAAAAAACAATGATTCTGCTGATATTCTCAAGTTTAAAGTTTTATAAGTGATGACTTTGTTCTCTAAAATTCATGAGTAAAACATGAATTTTCTTTGAGTAACTTTTAAATCTTATAAAATGTAATAATATTATATAATCTATTGTTCACAATAAAATAACAAAAAAGAAAAATTGCAAAAAAATCATGAAACATCTTAAATGTTTTTCCAACATGGATTGGAGTTTTTAGTAAAGCACTCTTTTTCAAAAAAGTGTGTCAAAATTTGTTATGGAGGCTGTTTTTATCTAACAATAGCTTATTTCATATTAAAAAAAAAAAAAACAAAAACATTTGGCATGTTCACATCATCCATGAACCTTTCCTTCTCATCACAGACTACATGAGTTGACTCATGATTTAAGAAGTATGATTAAAATCAATGTATATAGTATAATATACATAAATATTTTAAATATAATGTTATATGACCTAACCATTTCTGAATACCAAGCAGAAAATAAATATGAATAAACAGCCTAATGAATCTTCACACCTAGTTTTAATAAAAAAAATCTTCCAATCCTTATCTTTATCAAATTATTTTCATAACAAAATGTTACTGGCAAAAAAATATAAATTTTGAAAAGTTTTAGATTTTATGGATATAAATTAAATAGGAGTATAATTGTGCTAAACACTTGTTGAGCCTAAATTAATATTCTAATGAAAAAAAAACTAATAGAAAGGAATGTCATAAATTATGTTTTGCAAAATAATTGTGAATCAAACTAATAATTTTAATCCATATTGGTGGGTTTTCGTGCTTATATTTTTTTCATAGGTAAATATTGTAACTTTCCTTAAGGATTCCATAATAGCTTAAAAATAGCCTAAATTTAAATTTTACTTCAAGGTACATTTCCTGCTAAAATAAAGTCAGCCGAAATAAATTATATAGACAAATTATTATAGACATGATCAAGCAGTTGTTTGTTGATAACACTGAAAGGGTGTAAAACTCATAAAACTAAATATTTTTAAATATTTTCTTAAGCAAACGCTTAAAAAATTCCATTATTTACTTATAGTTTTTAATACCCAAACGTTGCAATATAATTGTTTCTGAATGGGCGCACAGTAATAAGAGAAATGTGTATTACCTGATAAGTTCCATTGGATACATAACATAATAATATAATAGAAATTAAAATTGTCACCTTAACTTCACCAGCCTCTATAATATGGCAAATCCATGCTATTAATAAAATAATAAATATATATACATTTCTTTTGTTTTTTTAAATTAAATATTGTTGCATTTTATTATTTTTTTTTTTTTGCCTAAATTATGGATTTTATGGGAAACCTTTAAAATTTAATAAAAATGGCAACATTAAACTAAATTTTACTGTCATTCTTCAATGGCAATGTATTTCCAAGGCTTATGTTACAAATTAAAAACTAAAAAATATATACATACCACTTGTTAATTGTTAATAAGTTTAAGTCATGATAGTTGTTATTATAAATTCACATATTGACATAAACTAATTTACAAGTTTAATTTTATTTGTAATATAAGCTTTGAAAATGATGTACATTGAAACACATCAGTAAAATTTAGTTTTAAAAATTTTGTCAATTTGTGCTCTTAACTCTCGTGGTGCGGATCCTATCAATAGAAAGGATACAGATTCAATAAAAAAGATGAATCAGTCTATAGACTAAATAATTCATATTATTTTTCCCTGGGCCATTACAAGACGGGAAAATAGTAAGTTTAGTTCTAATTTATTCAGAAATTCTCTTAGATGATTGGACAATATGTTTCAAACATAATTTATGAGTTCATTATATACTAATTTTTATAGTGTAATTAACTTTAAAAATCAAAACATATCATGACTTTGACAAAGCAAAAGCGAACTAGGCAAGACATATGATATGAGTATAAAACATGCAGTGTTGAATTGTGCATAGACAACTGCTTTGAGATCTCTACCACACTTAAAAACATCATTCTGAAAAATACATGGAAATGTATGGTTATCTGGCCAATGATTTTCTTTACCATAAGCTCAAATGGGAGCTAAGTACACCAATACCAAACCTGTGGCCCTTCTGGAAATATAGTTTACCATTTTTTGGCTGCTATGTTAAATATTAGTACATACTTACTTATGCCATCATTAAGTTCCATAAAACAAAACAAAACAAAAGTTATGATCAATTTTTTAAAAGTAAAATTGCTTTTAAAAGTCTTAGATGTGCTTCGTCTGATACTACTGTATTCGGAAAAACCAGTCACCACCACAAAAGTTAAGATCTTTTGAAAACTTTAAAACTTTTAAAACTCTGTAAGAGTTGTAAGTGTGTAAGTGTGCACAACAAGGAACTTTTATTTAATTCTTCATTCAATCATATCATTGCACAAATGGCCACAAAAAGTGTGGATAGCAACAACCCAAAAAGAGGAATGAAGTTAGAATGAGAATGGCATTGAATTACCTTTCCCACAAAAAGTACAACATACAGAAAAGTATCCATATTTCCTAATTGTTCTGGAAACATCTTATTTCAAGCTCCATTTATCAAATTATATGGAGATTAAGCAATTTACAAAATTTCAAAAATTTACTAACACAATAATATTGATTCAATTTTAGAAATCAAAGTAACAATTTTAAAATAAATTAACACACTTTGCCTAGAGTATATTCTTTATAATTTTATTTCTCAATCCATATAAATTATACAGTATGATATCTCTAAAACTGTTTAATAATTAATCAAATATTGGAAATGCAGATGAATGTTCACTTTATAAATAGTATATATGATACACATGTTTGGCTGGGCATAAATAAGTTATTTAAATTAAAAGTAGGAGCACTTCTACCCTTTAGGCATTTTCAATACACATATAAAGAAAAATGTATTCATTTAATTGATTTGATTATTTTAACGTTGTTTTAACATATAGTTTTAAACTAATTTTTTATAGAAGGGCCCACGGGTTTGGTTCTGGTGAACTTACAGTAAATAAAACCATTGATCTCTAAGGGGGGCTCCGTGACAGAAATCAAAGACTTAACCGCTTATCCAGACAACCATAATTTGAACACTATAAGTGATGTAAAAAACAAGAAAGTTTTTAGTGGTACAGATGATGAAAAAAATGAATGATAAGAAAAAAATTTGAAGACATAAACGATGAGATTTTTAGTACACTGTTACAAATTACAAGTAAACTTTTAATGGAAAAAATACTTGTAGTAGTAGCACAGAAAATGATGCAAACACTTGTTGTAGTAGTAGCAAAGAAAATGAGAAGCTTAGTTGCAAAGATGATAAGAAAATTTAGAGAAGCAAAAATTATTAAAGCAAATTATTGATTCAAATCTAAAAGATATGTAAACATTTTTGTTAAAACTTTGTTGAGAAATATGCTATATTAAAGTGTCGTGGAATAAAACAACATATTCTTATAAGCAATTGGATATATTTTTAAGTCGTTGATGTTACTAAATAATTTTTGCATAAAAAAAATTTGATAGGTGAACATTATGAGTAAAATTATATCTTCTGTGGTTAAATTAGATCCTGAGATCAATATTAAAAATTAAGAACTGATAGAAAAAGGAATGATGGCGGTGTTGGTTGCTACATAAAAGAAAGAATACTTGTTTTAATCCAATTAATATATTCTTGAAAAATATAGAAAATATATTCTTTGATATTTTACTTATATTTTACTTATCACTATAGGTGTAGAATACAGATCTCCAACTCTGTAGAATATAGACTTCCAACTCGAAATAATTGAAACTCTCTCAAATGACTTAAATAAACTCTGCCTTGAGCAGGAGTTATAATCTTAGGGGACTTTAATGTAAACCTTTGTAAAAATGGGAAATAATTCAAAATTAACTGAAAAACAAACAATTTATATCTTACATGGCCTTATGCAATAATTAAAGTATATTACTCGTGTAGCATGTGATACCTCAACAATTTTAGATCACATTTTAGTAAGTACCTATCAAAAATATCCCAACATGGAGTAACTGATGTTGAAACAGGAAACCATCAAATGATTTACAGGTATCCAAAAGTTTATCAATTTTCGTTCATTTAAAATTACTCAGCTGAAATTTTTGAGCAAGAAATCCAGGCTATAGATTTCCCTTAAGAATTTTTTACAGATATAGACACAGCTTTTACATATTTGACACATAGACTTAATTATTTAAATTGCTCCTATTAAACAATCTAAAATTAAGAATAATAGCCAAGAGTGGTTTGAAAGAGAGATTTCAGAAATAATCACTATTCAAGACAACAATTTTTAAAAAATTTCAAAAAAAAAAATAATAATAATATAAAACTGCATATTCAAAGAGAAATTATACTAAATAATTATATACTAAATAATTTATAATTTCTCCTGTAATTGAAAGAGTTGCCCCTGATCAAACTAACGATTTCCTCAAAAATAATCAAAAATAATTTTATACAAATTCCAATCCAGATTTTGTAGTAACAACTCCAGTTCTTCTTGTCTGTTACATTTAAATGATTATATTCAGACAGGATTTGTGTGAGGACTGTTCTTGGTATAATTCTTATAGACTTACAAAGTGTTTGACACAATATATCATAACATACTGTCAAAAAAAATGCTATACTAAATATTTTCAAAAGCGGTCATATGGTTTAACTCTTATTTTTTAGACCATAGTTTTAAAGTTAATTTAGGAAAGATTTTTTCTAGTCATGGCAACGAAAATCGCTGAGTTCTCCAAGGATCAATTTTAGGACCATTAACAATTTTAGGACCATTACTATTTCTTTTTTATGAAATGACATGCTGAGCATGGTGACTCGTTTAGATCTATGCCTCATATTTCAACATAAGAATGTTGAGGTGATAGAGAAGAAACTAAATCAAGAGTTTGCAACCCTGTGTGACTGGTTTGTTGATAACAAACTTAACATACGTTTTGGCAAGTAAACTAAATTTATTCTTTTACAAGTAAAGATAAAGTTATTAAAATAGCTTCACAAAGTATTACTTCTTCTTCTCCTTCTTATACAGTTTTACATCCATTTTCTATGCTAGCATGGGTTAGACTGGGTTATTTATGGCACTGTTGCATAACAATCTACCCTGACTAGAAAGTTGTACCATCATATGAGTTTGGCATGATTTTAAAGGACCGGATGCCACCCTGTTTTACAGATCAAGGAACAAAGTATTTTTATCATGAAACCATCACCAAGAAGGTTGCCAACCAAGGCTGAAGACCCCAACCTGGTCAAGAGACACGGTTATCCCCAGCCGCATGTCAACCCAGAGATTTTGAAACCACGGGATAACAATTAAACAGCATAATAGAGTTAAACATTTAAGATATATTGTCGATTAAACCATCAGTGGTAATTCAATAGTTATCAATGTTATAAGTAAAGTAAATTCCACATTTAATACTCATAGCATTACTTATAACGTTTCTATATAAACAAAATAGGGTTACATATTGTGTAATTCAACACCACTTTGATTATGCTTGCTCAGCTTGTTATCCAAATCTAAGTAAAGTAAATCAAAAACCAAATTTCAGACAGCCAAGAATATATGCAATAGTTTTTGTCGTCAGTTAAGGAATAGGGACCAATTCAATTTTAAACGATAAACTGGCTGAATATATATGACAAATTTGAACAGTGAGTTTCTATAACCTACTTATATGTCGAATATTTTTAAACCTGTTAATAAAACAACTAATAGCACAAGAAAATCCTATAAAAAATTGAAACCCAACTTCAAAAATAATATCCAAGGACAAAATTTCATCTTTTACCTAGGATCATGACTTTGGAACAACTTAGCCAAAGACATGTGGCTATATTATCTATGGGTAAAATGTGAGCACGGTCTTTATATTAGACTGCAAATTCTTTGATATAAGTGAATAACGATTTTTAATTTATTGAAAAAGAATAATAGGTTTATAGTCTAAGACTATAGGGACCTGTAAAATGGTGTGAGACCTGGTGGTGGAGCAGGGAAGTTTATAATGATATCAAGGAGAAGAGAAGACTGTTTCAAGAGTGGGAAAGGAGAAGTGATAGAGAAGAATATCTTACAGCAAAGATGAGAGCAATGTAGTAGTATATGCATCAATGAAAAGGGCTGAGGAAAAAAGGTTCCCAAACCCTTTGGCAAGATATGATGAAAGGAATAAGATCTTTAAAATAAGCAGATGACCAGGACAAACCAGGATATTGTAGGTGAAAAGTGTATTAGAGATGATGCAGGTAATTTAGCTTTTGATGTACAGTCTAAGAGAAAAGCATGGGAAAGCTATTACGATAGACTCCTTCATGCAGAGTTTGAATGGGATAGGAATAGATTGCCACCAGCTGAACCAACTGCTGGCCCAACTTTGAGGATAGAGAGAGATTGGATGGAACTCTGTGTGTCTAAGATGAAAAGTAAGAAAGCTGCCGGGCCATCAGGAATAATTTCAGAAATGTTGAAGACCTCTCGCATTGACTTGCTAACAGATTTAGTCAACATAGAAAAAGGATCAATATTGATGCTATGCAATTTGGGTTCATGAAAGAGAAGGGTGCTATTGACGCAATTTTTACAATTAGGCAGCTTCAAGAAAAGTGTCTGAAAAAGAATAAAAAATTATATTTTGCATTTATTGACTTAGAGTCCCACAAGAGGTGATATGGTGGGCAATGAGGAAATTAAAGTTGAAGAATGGATTATCTCAGTTGCGAAACCCATACATGAAAATGCTAGAAGCCGTATTAGAATAAATGGTTCTTTTAGTGAGGAATTTTTAGTTAAGGCTGGTGCTTTCAAAGGCTGTTCTTAGCTCTTTGCTTTTCATAATGGTTTTAGAAGCGTTATCAAAGGAATTTAGAGTAGGGAACCTCTCAAGAGCTATGCGAAAGATGTGCTCTAGAAAGTGTTAAAGTAGTACTTCAAAAAAGTAGATTAAGGTGGTTTGTCCATGTTGAAGAATAGATAGCGATAACTATGTTAAGAAAGCGAGAGGAATAGATGTAGATGGGAACAGACACTTATTTGAATGCTTGAGCCACTTTTTAAATAAATTTCATAATTATGTTAAAATTTTCTGTATATATACAAAAAAGTGTGTTTGGAATTTACAAACCAAGCATTTTAAAAATAATATCATTATTAATATTAGTGATCATATTTACAGAATACAAAAATTAATTTTGATACAATAACAAACCAATGATTTTACAACAAAATTACAGTAATGGAATACAATTTTATTGAAAAAAAATTTGAACTTTAATTTCAGGAATAAAAAAGTATATGTTAACTTTTAAATACAATATAAATTCACCTTGTTTCAATCGTCCATGATGTAAATTCTGTTTATCAGTCAGTTCCCAAAATGTATCTTTTTCAACTAAATAAAGTTCACTTGGCTTGATAATATTGCTTTGTTTTTGATAACCACAACAATCGAAAAATAATAAATTAAAGCTTTTTTAAATTTTTTACTTTTACAAGGCATAAAACAATAATCAAATCTTCATTATTAAATTACTATTCAAATTTAATTACTATTCTCCTATTACCAAAAATACATAAATAAATAATAATCCATGTGAGAAATATCAAAGATTTATTGCAATATATTCCAAAGAATTTTAGTTGAATTTTAATGCTCAAAAGGATAACATAAGCCATTGATCGCCTTTTGAATCTCAAAAGAAAAGAATAATTGCAATAATAACAAACTAAATTGATCTCCTCTCGTTTAGCCCGAATTGTAAAATATTTAATTTGGCTTCTTAATTTAGTTTACTGGTTGACATTAATATTCTTAATATTTCCTTACACATTCCCCTGAATTAAGCATTCCATTAATTTTACCACCCTTAAGGTTGGATCACCACATAGTACCTGCATCTGTAAATATACAGTAACTTATCAAGAATTTTTTTGGGAAACCACTTGCGAGAAGTTTAATTTTCTTGGGTCCTAGGGAATGTGCAATTGAGAATTATGCTATTTGAATGAAGCAAAAAGAGAGAACAATTTAAAATAAAAAAAGAAAAACAAAATAATTCAATTTAAAGGAATTTAGGCCAGAAATATTATAAAGTAACCTACTATAGATGTAATACTTTCATTAACTTTCTTTGGGTAATTTGAGTATTAGAATTTGCTGTATTTGTAACTGACACACCCACTTAAATTAATATTTAATTAAATATTCTTATTTAACTAATTAGTGGTGGGAGATCATCAAAAGTTGAACTTATTAAAAGATGACCACCCACAGCTCGAACCGGAGACTTAGCTCATGTAAAGCGTATGAGCTAATACTGAGCAAAATGCCGATAAATATGGAAGTACCATTCTATAACACTATCTATAATGACACTTAAAATGTCTCTATATTGAGATTAGAATCATTCTGCTCCTTTATTGCTTATGTAATACAAGACCTTTAACCATTACCTACATCATTTATTTCTGAAAAATCACCCCTGAAAGAAACTGTGAGGCCATGGCACACTACAGCAGATTGTATTCTTGTCTTGTTCTTCGAAGAAAACCACAGGTACAAGTTTAAACCATGAAACTTGAAAAGGTTGGTAGGGTTGGAGAATCACTTTAGTATCAAGCAGCACAAGAAGATATAAAGTATCTCAAGACAGGTTCAACCTAAGAAAAATGAAAAAAAAAAATAAGTTTCAATGTGCAAAATGATGTTTACATGGGCTTTAATGTGATACAGTAAGTTATTAAGTAAGTAAGAAAGTAAGTAAATGAGTAAGAGTGCGTATGAGTGAGTTCATATTAATTAGATGAAGTTAGTTTAACCCAAGACTTCCAAAGGTGAATAAAAGCAAGCAAGCAGACATTTATTAAGTCAAGTAAGTCAGTCAGGTCACATATAGTCAGCAGTCTCAGTAAATATAGTATGAAGTAAATCCATTTTGAATTTTACTCTTTGTAATTTAGTTTTTCTGTATAAATTGTTAATATTGTATAATTTTAACAGCCAGAATTAATAATAATGCCAATTAGGGCATGCCTAATAAGCTAAAAAGTGTCTTAAAATTTAAAACTTTTTTGAAAGAAGAATTACAAGATAAATGAATGTAAGCCTAATCTAATATTAAATTTGTATGATACATTGAATCAATAACTCTGATTATGCAGGAGAATTAGAGCTTAAATCCTGAAGAATTTTTTGGGTTTTATCAACTAAATAGTCTTAAGGCATCATTCTGAAACATCAATCATCCCAAACATCAATCAAATGATTCCTATTTGATTTAAATATAAACACTATTCAAGTTGTATAGATCTTCTCTTATATGATAACATGAATAAGCATACTGTTATAATTTATTAAGGGTGCACATCCAAATTATTATTCACAAAAAATATTACCAACAAACAAGTACAAATGAATAATTACACAATAGCGCTACTCTTGATAATAGTAATATAATACATAGCAAAAATGCTTAACCATACAATTCTAAAGATATAACGTTTTAGCTATTCTTTAAAAAAATTTTTAGTAACCAATAGTAATCAGTATCAAGCAGGGTTTCTATAACTTGAAATTTTAACAAACGTTTTATTAAACATGCAGAGTGATAGATAAGCATTGTTTTTTTTCTATTATTCCAAATTCAGGTTGCATAAATTAGCATATGAAAATAACTTTCAATATATAAGCAAACAAAATAACAAACCTAAAGGAAAATCACATGAAGTAATAAGATTAAATTATTTTATTATTATAGATAATAAAACATTAAAATGTTTTTATCAGGATAGTAAAACTACTGAGATAAAAACAAGTAGACTGTCAATATTTAATAAGCTTCTCAAAATTAACTTTGTGACAAGTCTTTTTTTTGCAGTTAAGAGCTAAAACCAAAGAACCAAGAAGATGAAGAAAATAGTCTCTACAAAGGAAATTTGCAAAAAGTTTTGAGGCTAAATAAATTTAAAAACTCAAATAATAATCAAACAAGTTAATAAATTTTTCAACATGTTAAAACAAACAATTTATTATAAAATTAAAAATTATAAGAAAATAAAAAGGCATGCTATTGCAAATCATATATTTTCTGATATAGGAGGAAGGAGGATGCTTTAGAACAATACACTCATTAAAAAGGAATGCAAGGTTGGGAATATGCTATGAATAAAAAATAATCAAGATAAATAAAAAACATACCAGAAAAAAATAAGGAAACAAGCACTTTAGCGATTAATGAACTCCCAGAAAATCTATCTTATGAAAAATTTGAAAATCTCCAAAAAAACTCATATTTAAGGAAAGAAGATTAGCAATTTTATACACAATTTTAACCTTATTCAGAAAGATTTTAATGGCTGAATAGTTTTCAAGAAGTTAGTATCATCAGCAAAATGATGAACGGAAGAAAATTTAAAAGATTTATTAAGGTTATTTATAGAAATTAAGAATAAGAGTTTAGAGACAAGAATATTACGTATATTACATATTACGTATACTATTATTTTTAGTATATATATATATACATATATATATTATATATATACAAAATTTCTTTAATGATTTTGTATTATATATCAAATTTTATGAAGAAGGAAACAAATGATTTATATATTTTATATATTATTTATATAAATAATTAAATAATTAATCAGGTTAAGTTTAAGAGAAAGGTAAAAACTTTTCGAAAATATGTAATTTCGAATCAATATGTAAGAACTTGACTTTTCATTACAAAATTTTCATTATTTTAACTAGAAATTAATGTATTAAAAAATATACAGGATTTTACAGTATTCTTAAAACAAGTTTTTTTTACAAAGCAGGCGTTTTAATGTTATTTTAAAATGAGGAATGTTGTTTTGAAATAGATAGAAAGAACAATTAACCAGCTTAATCAAATATACCTATAAAAAAAAGTACACAAACTTACCTTTAATCAGTGTTGATTCCATAGCTGAGTCGACTTGAATAGGTTGTGATACATTATTTTCACAATGTCATTTATCTGTTTGATAGCAATTAATTGATACAGCTAAAACAAATTCATTGGATAATGATGAAACAAAATTGGCCATTTTATATCATATTAACAATGAAAAGCTCTTTGGATCCAGAGACAGGATGTAATAAGTGGGAAAATTTTAAATTTATATGATCTATATATTTTTGCTAAACCTTGGTAAATTTGTTACTTCTCTATTACAGGTATATGGTTATGGAAATTAAAAACTGTTTATCTTTTTTAATTTTGGTTATAACCGGTTCACAAAAAACTATTAGTAACACAAAATTTTCAAACAAAATTTTTTCACTTAAACAAATAGGACCTACTTTAGGCTATTTTTGACTGTTTTTAACTTTGGGTACCCAACTCATTGAATTTCCAAAATTTTATTTGCTTACTCGAAGTATAAATCAAATCATTTAATGTTGAGCTATGTAGAAGATAAGTCAGTCGGGTATTTGTCCGGTGTGGAAATTGTCCTCTTATATTGCCATATATCCCGTTGGATATATGGCAGTCAGGAATTAGTCAGTTGGGAATATTGATACCCATAGTAGCAGAGGTGGATCAACCAGAAATTAACAAATACATAAATCAAATCTTTTGTCAATGATTGTAACTTAGTGGTTAAAACACAAGTCTTTAGAAAAGAGGACAAGGGTTCGATTCCTGCTATGAAACAATCAAATTAAATTTTATTTATTTATTTGATAGTTTATTTAGCGAGAAAAAAAAATCATTGGAACTTGAAATGGCTCTTCTTAAAACTTTTCGTTATCCTCTAAAAAAAAAAAAAGAAAGATAAATGCATCATTTTTGACCTTGACTTAACTTATACTGAAAATCAGATAAAACAATAAATAGATTCTGAAAAAAAAAAAACTGTAACAAATGCAAGCAGGAAATCACTCATCGACCAAAGTGGACTGTCTAAAAATTAATTTTTAACTAAAGCTATGAATATATTTATTTACCAAGCCCATATTTTAATAATTGATTTGAAAACACTCAAATTTAACATTTTACAACCCACTCACAGTTCACTAAAGTATCACTAGAATTTCCTGTCCAGTTTGTAACAAACAAAATATAACTTCTAGGCATCCAATATTATAACTGAGCAAGATCATATAATGTAAAAAATGCATGAGGGTCCTTATACCAGCTGAATAAATTGCTGCAATTACACTGAACTTGTTCTAAAAAAAGTTATCAGATAACTTTTGTTAAATAAATGCAAATAACAAATAAATGAATAAAATAAAAGTAAACCCCAATTTCCTAGCAGCGATTGAATTATGCTTAAGAAATTGTAAAAATATTAATATTAATTTTGGAACATTAACGTATGTCTCCAAATAAAATGATGCCTGAATAATTAACTGTAACTCACTTAGTTGTATTGCACATGTATCCGCATTGGCTCGATACATTCAAGATGCATAATATTGTTGCTTTAATATTAACAAATTAATTGATAAACTATTTTGCTCAAAATTCCACTATAACCTATCTACTTTTCGATAAGGAGATAATTCCCCATGATTTCGATTCAAGATGGCTTCTCAATTTTTTTGCTCTAAAGGTAAATAACAATTGATTTTTCAAATGGCTCAGAAAAACTTAAATAAAACATCAAACAAACCAATAAAAATAATTCCTCCATGCAAATCAAATTCAAATTCACTTCGTCACAGATGCTGCAACAACAGGAAGGTAAAATTTCTAGCTTAGAGAAGATAAAGATGGCCTGCTTCGAAAACACATTGATAATCTGATAAAACAAGTTGTCTTTTTAAAAAGGAAGGCGCATGATCTTGCAGGGAATTTAAGCATATACAAGAATTGCAATAACCAGCTTACTAACGAAATATAAAATATACAATAATATTCAAGAAGGACGTGTCTTGTGAGGGGATAAACAAAAAACAAAAAAAACGATAAAACTCCCCTGGCAGCTCAAACAAAAGGTCAAGAATATTGTAACAATAGACCTTAGTCAAAATTCAGTGGGGTCTGAAGAATTTGAGAAAGAATTTGATAAATGTCAAGGCCTCAAATCAACAGGAAGTGCTAGTCACTCACCATTGACAATTTTTAAGTTCAGGAATTAAAGCTTCAGATAATAACTATACTCACAGAGGCAGCAAAAGAAATCAGGCTTAAATTCTCTTTGACCAAAAAACGGAAAGAAATTCTCAAATTATCTAAATATACTAAAGCTATAGCTAAAGCAAAATACCTAAATATACTATACTATTTTTTTTTTTTTTTCACAATATCACATTGTAAATTTATAAAAATTTTAACGATTACTTTAATAATTTTATATATCACAATTTATTCTTTCCAAAGCAGTTTCTTGTGAGTAGTTGTAGTCTTTCAAAAACGTGACTTTCTGTATAAATTAAATATTTGGTTTAACTTTTGTCTTAACTTCGGATTTGTATGACATCGCTTTTTTTTTAAAAAATGCTAATTTTTTTATATATACATATATTTATAAACAAAATTTACATATAAATATCTGCCGAGCTCTACGCTCTTTTTAATACATGAATTTAGGCGTACCAAAATATTAGTTTTAATGTAAAAGTGTATAACGTTAGAAAGAGACAACACACAGTATAGACCTTAAGGAAGGCTCTTCACAAGTTTGTAAATGTTACCTATAAATACATAAACAAAATTTGTTAAAATGTGAGTCAAATAAACCTAACAATAAGTTTTATCAAAAGTTTCTTTCCGCTGATGCTTGTTGTTTGAGTGTTCATTTCAACGTTTCCATCTTTTCCATCTTTTCAATACTTTTCAACACTTGTTGAACGTGAACCTCTTAGATATATCTTATAATACAGTTATTTTTCGAATTTTATCTGTTTTATTACTTTTCATTACATCTTTTTCGTTGGAAAAGTTGGGTGTATACGTATGATCTTGCATTAAATATGCGTAATTCAAAGTTAAACTCAAACAATTTTAAAAAATTTTCTGCTTTATCTATATTTCAAAGAAAAAGAGGTCAGGGTGTTATAATATTATTTTATAGGATTAAATGTGATTATTTTACTCAATTTATCATCCCATCCCATCCTTTCTATACTATTGATGATCTTTTACTATTATTTAAATTGTGGACTTCCATATTTCGATAAAAACAGATGAACCGAACTAGCCAAGAATATAAGTTATGTTTTTTAAGTGAAGAATAACTAACTTCGCAACATATTTCCTCTTTTTTATTTTATATTTAATTGATATTTTGTTGCCTTTTAACCGATATTAAACATGAAGCAAACTACTTTTGAAAACTAAATGTTTCTTCAAATCTCTAGAAAAAAACAAAAACGAAAAGTTTATTTTGATAAAGTAAAGTATAATTTAGTTTTGTAGAAAGTTAAGGAGTGCCAGTTGATTTTTTTTAGGGGAGCTGAAATCTATCATACAATGCTTGATAAAATTACTGCTGTGATTTGTTTAAAACCAAAGCAAAACAGTCGATAAAATATTTTTTTGTTATCAAGCTGGCTTGAGTTTCAAATGTGTTTTCAAATTGTGGCTGTAAATTCCGAAAATAAAAATAATATTTTCACATGATGTGTAGCTATAAAAATAGCCGTTAATGTGACGATATCATCCCAGAGATGGAAATAGCGATGGCTTTGGAAACGCTGATGCCACATAAACTCTGCCACAATTCCATCACGATTTGGTTGGTCCATGCATGGCTTTAAATTTTGATTTCGCTGGCTGCAACATAGCTTCCACGTGGTGGGTAGTTACTTGGGTGTTGGGATCAACAAAATTATAGGTGTGATTGACCAAACCATGCTGGAACCTCATTCTTGCAACCACATATAACTCCATATCTCCGTACCAGGACGAATCCATTGAACAAATGCAGGAAGAAGTGTTGCAGCGTCACGTTTAGCATCCGGAGCAAGGAACCCTAGTTTTGTCTCAGATTCATAACCGACGAAAATCCACTACTCTGATATGAATCTCCCACGGTTGTACTTCCGACCTGTAAACACAGATTAATCAATTTCTACGACGCACCCAGGACCTCCAATTTGTTGAGAGATATTAATAAAATATACAACAGCAACATCCCGGCAGTATTGAAACCAATCCAAAACTGTTTCACTGCTTACAATTTTAAGCTCATGCTGGATATATTCGTAGGACATTCCACGACTAGAACCAGCAATCCAAACCCAAACTTGAGTTAACCCCGAAATTTGCCACAGATGTAGGTAAGATTTCTCAAAAAAAGTTGCCTTTCCGTATGCTTTAGGTTCTCTTACAACGCTTCACGGGTCAACGCCAAATCTTTCCATCAATGATTTGTGCTCGATTTTGTTCGTTGCACGGGAATTCGTCACATATTAAGCATGATATCTAAAAGGAAAAAAAGGCCATACTGTCGACACCAGCTTATGCATTCCGATCTCATAATATTTTGACCATGGTTATAGAGTAGATCTTTGTGGCACACCGTTTAGGTATATTGGCCATGAAAAGAATGAGTAAAGATAAAATAATGATAGAATTAAAAAAAAATTAAATACTAAAAATAAACTCACATGGACACTATATAATCACCCATATTGTGTAGTGGTAGCAGAGGTATCATCATTATTGTGTTCATCGTCTATTTCAATTTGTGGTCCAAGAGAAGAGATTCACATTTTCAGCTAACTCATTCATAAATTTGAGAATTTCTTTCAGTTTTTTGGTCAGAGTGTCTTTAAACCTAATTTCATTTGGTGCCTTCTTTTTCTGCGAGTATAGGTATTCTCTGAAGCTTTCACTCCTGAGCTTAACAATTGTCAATGGTGAATGACTAGCAAGATTTAGCTAATTGGTGCATATAGAATTTAAAAAGAAATCTTTAAAGATAAAAAGAAATTTGGAGGACCAGGGCATTGATCACCGTACCCCTGCAGAACCAAGATCTGTGGGTTCGAACCCACCCCGGACGTGGTCCCTTCTATAATACATTATTTTAAAAGCTATCTGTTGCCCTTACGTTAAAAAATAAATTGAATAATCGAATCAATAACCGAATCGAATAGTCGAATTGAATAATCGAATCAAATAACTGAATCGAAAACAACCTCGCATGCTAAGCGGGCGCTCTACTATTTGAGCTAGACCTCTTGAGAACGTATGGTAGCTTTATACTCGCCGAGATTTGGTTACTTGGTGCATTTAAATATTTAATAATCGAGTATTCTAGCATCGGGTCAACACCAAAACTAACAGTTATTCGAACTAATTTATTATAGAAGGCCCCACGGGTTTGGTTAAAATTTGCTATCTTCCATAAATTAAAAGAAAGAGTAAAAAGAAAATTTTTGCTTTACCTTTGGCCTAGGACTTTTTCGCAACTTAAATTAAAAAGACAAAAAACTATTGTGATATCGTTCTATTTGCCCAATGTTTAATAACTTCAATCATAAACGATATCATTGTTTAAAACCCACTAATGAAAATCTTTAAAATATCGGTTTCTTTTCGTCATATTTCGTCATTTTATCTATCCGTCAAGATGGATTTTGTTGATATACTGACAGTTGGTATAGCGGTGACCAATGAATATGCTTAATTAACCACATCAAATTCTACAATTTAATATAAGAAAGATTTTTAATTATTTTAAATAAATTGAATGAAATCACATAAAATAAATCCTCGATAATATATAGACATTAGATACTTCTATAACTTTCTCAATCAAAAATCATTACAATTCTTCGTTTTTATATGCGTTAAACTTTATTAATTTCAACTGGAGCATGTGATATATCAACTTCTGTGTGTGTGCTTTGACGTTTTTCAAGTTAATATTTTATAAAAGGCATTTTTTGGTTTCTGGGGATTTTATTTCATGGGTAAATTTTTTAGGTGGCAATTCCGAATTTCAAATTTTAGGAATGCGCAATTTCAATAAAAATTGTGCCAAAATATTCTAAGATCATCTTGTGCCAAAGTTTTCTTTCAAATCTAGCAGTGCTCTTTCAAATCATCTAGCAGTGCTCTTTCAAATCATCTAGCAGTGCCCTTGTAAATCATCAAAAAGTTATTCTATAAATGCCAAATTTAAATTTCGATCATCTAATACCTGCCTGGTATTTCGGCCTCAAAGAATCACTTGAAATCCGTTTAAAAAATGCACAAAATAAATGTATAAGATTTCGTTTAAATATGAATAGTCGTGTTCATATTGGTACTGAGCGGTATAAAGCCATGAACTGGCTGCCTGTTGATATGACAATTAACCAGAATATTATTGCTACACATGCATTTAAAATCTGCAGTAGACCCAACCTAAATTACATGTCTGAAATCTTTAAAATTTCTAAAAATAGCAGAATAAATTTAGGCTATAATTCTATAAAAAATACTAAAAATTTGTTCTCGCTATCACGAACATTCTTTTAACGTTTTGGGATGGCTTCATGTCTAGTCAGAGCTTCAACTGAAGATTCATATCGCCTTAAAGTTAAAAACATCAACATTTGGTAAAATACGCCATATACATTTTTCTTTTTATATTTTACTAAAAATTACCAGCAGAAATCGTTAAAGCAGTTATTTTCCTTTTTTATGGTAGAGTGCTGTAAAAAGGCTTTTTGAGTATTTTAGGAAACGGCGTAGCGTCATTTTACAATTAATTTACTTAATTATAATTAGTCACACTTCTCTTGAATAGTTCTAAACTTTAATGTCTTGGCAGAAATTTTTAAATATTTCGAAGCCGCCATATAAGGACATCGATACAGATAGAGGGAAAAATTATATTTCCGTTTAAACTCTCTGAAAACGCTATTTTTCCTAAGATCAAAGTTAGATCAAACAGATGTAACAAATAATAATAGCCAATAAATATAATTCATTAATGAAGTTGATTTCTTATCGATTTATTAAACAAAAATTTGAGATAATATTTTTTCCATGTTTGTCTATAATGAAATTGCTACTTTTGATTTTTTTAATTGAGAGTGGTCGAACCAAAAAAATTTGGATTTCTCGATTTCAAAAAATTTTTTTTTTGGTGAAATAATATCGAAATTTCCTTATTTTAGATTTATTTATTTTACACTTGGCTTAAAAAATATTTGAATATGAAATTTATGAGTGTGCATCTCTGTTTTACGTTGATTTTTTTAAGACGAAAAAATGGTGAAAATATATATGTATAATATTTATCTATATATATATATATATGCAATATGAAACATCGATTTTAGATTAATCTCGCAACATATACATTCTCAACTCCTAGCGAGAGTATCAACTTCGAACCTAGCATAGGACAGCCTGTT
>JAUZNK010056948.1:0-15302 GCA_035046665.1 Euphysa ruthae
ATACATATATACATACATACATACATACATACATGCATGCATGCATGCTTAATTCATATTTTTTTTTTAATAACATATTTCTGTAATCTCTCGGGAAATTATTTTTGTTGTGTTTTATATATAGTAACGTTTGAAATGCGTTTTGTATAAAAAAACAGGTATTCTGTACAATACAAAGAACAAAATGTTACTTAATAGGTTACGTAATATCGAAAGTATCATGACGAACAAATACAAAAATTCTGCCTGATTTCTTTTCTTGAATAAGAAATTTAAAGTGGTAAAAACATCCAAATTTTATTCTCATTAGGCTTTATAAAATCATTCGTTTCGAAAATATGTTTGGTTGAAATACAAATGATTAAAAATTTTTATCCCTGTCTTTCAAATTATATCCCTGTCTTTCAAATTTTATGTATAACGATAAAAGCTTTCATTAAATTTATTTTACAGTGGTCACGTGACTTTATAAAACGTCTCATAATTTTAGAAAAGTAAATATTGAAGTGTTACTGTCAATATGGATATTCTTTTAAATTTCTTTTCCAACGATACCTAAATCAACTACCTTTTTTCCTATTTTTGCTGTAAATTTAGGACATTTAAGCCAAAAGCCCCATTTTCCAGTAGATAGATTTTAGAAGATTTTGAATATGTTTTAGAGTACTCTTAATGAACTAGAATCAATAAAAAATACTTCCGTTACTATTTGTTCCCGGTTAGATGCTTTTTTTGCTCGAATTTGACTGGACTAAAAGTTGTCTAGAAAATGAAATTTCAAGACAAGACGGTCAACCCAGAGCATTGCCAGATAAACGTGCCAGGGTAGGGTTCTAAAAGAGACGCAAATCGTTGAAAAATATTTCAAAATAATAAAAGTTAAAAAATCCAGGTTATTTATGTGAAAGATTGTGTTAGAGCAATTTTAAACAAGATTTTCTTTATCTGGTTTTCTTCTTAGGAGAAGAATATTACTGATACGGGGGTATTTTATTGATGCTCTATCCCTGATATTGGGAATTGATTTGTTCCATTCAGTTATACATTGATTCTTGATGGAACACTTATATTATTTGGATGTGTTAAAAATTGACTCTTACCTGACTATATTTTTGACAAAGTGGTTATGAATTCCATTAGAATTAATGAAGAATTTAGAAAAAAGATAGAAGACTTTTTAAAAGATAATCGAAAATAAAGAGAAAATTATAAAAAATCAGGAAAAGTCAGGATCTTTATTTCTGAGAAATCGGCTTGAATATCAGATCAAAATAACAAAAGGGGAATTATTCTGATAGCATTACAATGTAGAGTGATTATTTATACGATTAGCTCGAGGATTTCCTATTTGATATAGCTAGATGGCTAGATTGGAATTGTCTTTTACCCTTAATTCTCATTTTAATTCCAGAATTAACTTCTTTATTAGGATGACGGAAAAATCTGTTTTATCAGTATTTAAGGAAATATGGTTACCATTCAGCCAATTACATAACCGATACAGATCAAAGTTTTTAATTCCTTAAATGATTTCCTTATGCAGAAGAGTTAAGTATCGTTAGCAAAGTGATGAACATTAAAGTTTTTTACAGAAAGAGAAAGATCATCAATGTAGGTTGTGAATTAGTATAACAGATGAAATTTTAAGAATATCAGGAAACACACCAGTAACAAAAGAAAGGTTGAAAACCTTAGTAAGAACAAGGGGTATATAAACTCCAAGAAATTTAAGAGCGTATGTTGGAACATTGTTAGGTCCTGAAACTTTACCATCTTTAAAAGAAGAAACGAGAGTCGAGTTTTCAATGTTCATAGTTGGAATGACGAGTATTGATTGAGGGTTAAGGTTTTTAAGGTACCTATAAAAGCTGGCATAAGAATGGTGTATTTTCTGTTTGATATGTTCTGTTATTGAGGTAAAAAACGAATTAAGGGTTTCGAAATTTCAATTGGATCAGCTATTGTAGAAGTTTTTTGCATAAAGACAGACTCCCTTTGAACGGACATTCAAAAGATTCTTTATACCATTCCAGGTAGCCTTAAGTTTGTAGCATTATCAAAAAAGTATTTAGAAAAACATTTTTTTTAACTCGTCGAATAAGTGTCACAATAAGATTTCGTTAAGTTTTAAATTTACTTTCGAGATTTTCTCTTGTTATTTATTAGGTCTTTAGCTCTTTAAAATTTACTATGAAGTTTATTACGAATTCTGATCGATGTTAACTCTGCAGGTGTGATCCACTGTTTGATCCCAGTCAATTTTTGATAATTAGTCAGAAATTCTTGATTATTTTTAATCTAAACTAATGCCATATAAATTTAAGCTTTTAATCATTACGCCAATAAAACATCAGGTGACATGAGCGAGTTCTTATAAGATATAAACGTTTTAATAAAAGTCTCTCTTTAAATAATCCAAAGAACTGAAGTCATAAGATATTTATTTAAAATTTCCTGTGAAAGATTTAACCTTTTCTTCCTCACGTGGCATTTTCTTGCTATGACAGCTTTGTGATCCAAAACTTTCCGATACTAGGCATCGACTGGGCTAATAAACAGCAGCCATTAAAGCCTGGAAGTTATGCAGCTAGCCTTAATTAATTGCAAGGTATTTTGGGATAATGAGCCTTATTTGAAGATGTTAATGTTTCATTATTTCAAAATGTATCTACAGATTCTTTCATAGTTTTCTTTAAATATTTGTTTCAGACAACTGACAACACAATGCTACTGCACTATACTATAACTTCAGTGATCTTGGTTTTGTAAATGACACGCGCTTGACTTCGGAACAAAGAACTTATAAATAGTTTAGATCCGATAAAATTTGGCTGTTTTCGTTAAATCGATCTTCCAAATTTTGCAAATTACTCTAGTGACACAAAACATGTGACATAAATGACATGTGCGAAGTTATTAGAAGACTAACCATTTGAGTGGTGTATGAAAAATGTATGAAAGTGACAAAACTGTATTTGTTTCCACGCAAATATAACAGAATATAAAGATTGATAATACAATATTAAAACTTCATGTAAATATTTAAAACAATGACAAAAATATCTCCTTTTACTTAAAAATAGAACAGAAGATATTAAAGAATGTATTGTAAATTAAAAAAGTTATTAAAGAATGTAAAACTATCGTGAAATAAAACAGAAGCTAAGATTAAAAAATTATCGTATAAATAAAACTAACTAGCTGTATACCCTATACCCGCCAAGATTTGGCTAATTGGTATATCATTTTAGGATGTGAAAACTTTAAAATGAAGTCTAGATAAATGAGTCTTGGACTGTTTTTAGTAACTGGTACATGAGCATGTAGTTGATTAATACTGTATAAAGCAAAACAAAAAGAAAACAAGTTTCGAAACTGTTTATTTATTTATTGTGTTAGTTGAAATGATGGTTTTTTAAATGTCTATTAAATTTAAAAAAGTAAGCCTTTAGCCGTTAGCTATAACTATATAATTGGCAGTGGCGACAAATTGGCAAAAATGAAAAATGACAATGATATACATTTGATTTGATAAAATAATGCAAGTAGAGCTTAATATCTATATAATAATGCCAATAGCGAAACAAACTAAAAAAAAGATCACAACAATTTTTCAGCTAAAAAACAACAACCTCGATTGGAAAATCAAACAAGCCGACCCGAAAAGTAACTGGCAGTTACCCGTGAAAATTTTAACCTCCTCTTCCTATCATTGAATTTTTTAGGCCATTACCACAATAACATCATTGTAATTCAAAAATCTCTTCCGATAGATATCGCGCGGGATAATTAAGTTCAATATTGTTGATAGAGAATTTATTTCTATTTCCAGCCTTATTGTATATTAATCACTGGTGGAGTAAGAAAATTTTTTGTTTGTACAACTGTGTTGCAATTTTTTCTATCGTCAATTACCATGTACCATCTTTAACTTTTGCTTGCCAACAAGTTTGCCATGCTTTCGCAAACTTTTATATTTTAATTTTAAAGCCAAAGTTTGCGTTATTTTCAGTCCATGTCTTCCTGACGTAGAAAAGGAAAAATAGCGTTTACAGAAGTTTTAAGGAATAAGATATTCATGACAAGATGAATACATGCATCAAGTGCGTACGGAAACCAAATTTGATTGACTAGCAATGGTTAGATCAGTATCACGCAAAAACTTATTTGTTCATGGTTTATTAATCTTGGATAATTTGAGAAAAAATTAGAAAAATACCTAATTTTAGACCATAGTGGTAGGAGGCATTTGAAGGACTCCGCCTGTTTTATTTAGCAAAAATTCCCCTAATGCTAAGGTAATGAAGGACCCTACAGTTTTAAATTGGCAAGTGCTCTTTCCAATTGGTCGGTTCGATTTGAATCAAAATAAGTTTAAGGATATTTAATATATTGACTTGGTGACCTATAAATGCATTTTATAGAAGAAGCATCTTTTTAGTTAATCTTTATTTAAATAGCAAACCATTCCTTTTAACTGAGATCATATCTCTGTTTAAAGATTAAATATATTTCTTGTATACAGCCTGAAGGTCTCTGCTTTATAATTACTAGGGTTGGTGAACTCTTGAATATTCAAAATATTACAATTTTTAAGGATTAGTGACCATTTAAATAAGAGTAATCAAAAATGTTTGAAATTTTCTTAACAATGGAATTATAAGCCTAAGTAAGTAAGAGTAAAAAAACAAATGGTCTAAGGATAGGCAAAAAAATTTCTGTCGCAATTTATTGTGGTCCCAATTTACATCACAAGAAAAAATATAGAGAGATTATGCTTTAACCGAAGCATGATAAAAAAACGTAAAAAAAAAGTGTTTTTTACAGAATTATCATCTATATTTATTAGGCCTGCAAGCTATATCCAGAGAGCTAAAAAATTTTTCCTTCATATAATGTTTAAAAAGATTATAATTTGTGATTAATTTTATTTCATTGGAAAGCCTGTTTTGGTTGGGTCTACTGCAGAATTTAAATGCAAGTGCAGCAATAACCTGCTCTATATCACCAAGTTAGAATAATACACAAACTTAAATAAATTAAAAATATGTCAACCGGGAAGATAGGAACTTGACAATCTTTTCCTGATTAGCAAAGTGTATGTAGAAAAATTTTATGAAAACAGCTCCGCACTAGAAATACAATTAACTTTTGATGCTCACCTTTTTATCGTGTATGTAGCTAGAAAACATAAAACATATCTTTGACTTTGACAGATTATACTCAGTTTAGGGTTATAATTACAAAAGTTATTAAATAACAGGAACTCACCAAAAAATAGTTCTTGACACTAAGAATTCACCAAAACTATATTGGTAATCATATCAAAATCTCTATAATTCCTAAAATTACCGCACCATAAGGACAAAACAGAAAATATTACTCAGACCATAGCAACGGGGTGTCTAACTGGCCATATTTTTTCACTATTGTTTGTAGTTAAGGAAAAACAGAGAATAATAGACCAAAAAAGCAAACATTAAAATTTTACAATGTCTTTGTTAACATCCTTGATTTATATATATATTTTTTCTTTACTTCTTCTCTGATCGGGTTTCTCATAAATTTTGCGATTTTAAGATATCACAATTTTCCATGATCTTTTATTTATTTGTTTCACTTTTTCATGTTTTCGGTGTTTGAAAATAAAAATTCGAATTCGAACTATAAAATGTAGTCATCGTTTGACATCAAGGCAGGCTTTTATTTTAAATTTTTTTTTCCGGATTGAAATTCATACCACCTGTACATACACACAAAGGAAAGGATTGCACTCTTATTTTTTTCATGCTAACTAGGAAATTTTACTTCAAGTTGAATGATTTTTAACTCATTTTTCAGCCCAGCCCGAACATTTTCTCGTGAAAACAAGGATAAAATATCATATTTTATCAATTAAGATTAAACCTTTGTCTGGAAAGTCTATTGTTCTGCGAAACTGTTTATATCATAATCTTGGGAGATCGAAAAAAAGTATCACATGATCAAAAACTAATCCAAACGAAATAAAAATGGTCTGTGCGAAACGGTTAATCACAGACTAAACTCTTGATTTTATGCTGGAATATATCGGCGAAAAGTTATTTCATGTTGAGTTTAACAATGTAGTAGACGAACAAATTGAATGGATAAATATATTTATAATATATACATAGATAACTGGATGTTTGTCTGTTTAGAAACTGTATTTTATTATTCCTTTTACATAGTATTATAATTTCTTTTTCTTTATCTTTTTATATGGTTCCTAGTACTGGAGATACTACTGCAGTGTTGAAATGAGAAGTTTGTAATAAAGTCTACAAAAAAAAAGTGGCTTGACTTGAGATTTAGATTTGAAACACAAAGAAACAGACAGTGACAACAATGTAGCTACCGTTTAAATTTTATAAAGAGATAGATAGGTTTGATTTTCTATTATTGAAGGCTCAAGAAACATTAAAATGTGACAAATGTTATTCCTCAAAAAAACGAAAGTATATAAATAACATAAATATCCAAGAGTAAGACAGAATAAACCTACCTTAAAGGAAGATATTTTCGCAGGAAGGTATTTTCGCGGAACGTATTCGCGATTTTGCCCCTAATTCGCTGAAATAAATTGCGCGATTATAGTTAAATATGCGACATTCACGAAAATAAATATCGCGAAATTAACTATGTATGTGCCAATCGCGAAAATAAATTCCGTCAGTTAAAAAAAAAAAATTTTTTTCGCGTTTTATTTTTCTGCTTTTGTTTTCTAAAATTTCGTACCTTATAATCTACATAAATTATAAAGAAATGTGTAGAAAAGTCACGGAGAAGCAAATTGCGAAAATAAATTCCAGAAATTTTACCTCTAGGACATAAATCGCGAAAAAAAAAATTCAGTGAGTTTCACCTAATGGACGTAAATTGCGAAAGTAAATTCCGCGAAGTTTTACTATTTTTCTAGTCTCTGATCGCGAAAATACGTTCCGCAGTAAATCTTCCTGCGATTATTTCTTCCATTAAGGTATATAAAGAAGTAAAGATTCTTTATGGTATACTAAAAAAAAAATTAACAATGCAGAAAACTTTTTCTCTGAATTCTATAGTAATATACTGCGATATTCTGAAACACAGCTACCTGCTGTGGAAAAACAAGCGTGTATGTTGATCTTAAAATAAACTTGGAGATAACTTTATCCGATTATCAAATGCCAACACAATGTAAATCAGCCAACACCAGTATCTGATAAACAAATCGGAGTCTAGCAGTGTATTGCAGTATGTTGTAAGAAAATTTTAAAAAAGCAAAAAAAAATTTAAAAAAACCGAGCAATCAATAAAATTCTTGAGACTACAGTAACAAAAGATTCGACTGGACAAGAACAATTATATACACAAGATAGAGGTGGCCTAACAGCAGTAAACTACGAGTTGCTAAAAATTTTCTTAAAACAGAACGAAATCTTTGCTTATTTACAAATAGCAAAGGTATTGTACGAAAGCTTGATACCAAGAAAATTTTAGTAATTTTGATATAAAAATTTATTTCATTTGTATTGTAGAATCGACTGGCGTACATATAAAAGGTGGTTGGGCTCTATTTAAGAGTTTGTGCATTTTCTTTTGCAAAAGATGTAACTTCCAAGTATCGTGTTCAAGTAAAAAAACAAAACTGTAAAGAACTTAGAAACAACATAAAAAAATCAATCAATCAAAAGTAATTTATTTGCCAAAATCAATCTTATAACCATAATTATAATCAATAAATTACCATTATTTCCAAAAAAAAAAAATTATTATTAAAAAATTATTATTTTTAAAAGAGACGATTGAAATGGATGGAGTCACTCATACAAAAATTAAACAGAAGGGGTGACACCATTTGATATTCTTGACAAAAACATATTAAGTTCATGCAGAGAATGTTTGTGAAGATAACCAGACAAAATAACCAGATAAAACACAACATAACAACAAGCAAATCCCATAGAAAGAGAGAGAGACTATGACGATCCTTATGTGAAATGATACCGCTTTAAATGGAGTAAGGAGGGTGTTAGAGGTAAAATTCTTAAATTCTCAAAATCATTTACAAAAGAACCAAGAGATTTATTACAATCAGAGATGCGTTGATAAATAATGGAATACTTACCTTACATTTGTGTTTTATGGGCCGTAACATAAAGTTTACCATTATCAGAATTTTTTGTTAAGTGGTTATGCGTTTATCGAGTTTACGCCAGACTTGACAGCTTTAATTTAGATGAGAAGAGAATGTAAATTATTAATATATATATATATATATATTTTTAGAGTAGTTTATTGACAATTTAACATATTTTACTATTATAAGTTTATCTATTTGAAACCGCCATGTTAGATTACAAACACTTAAGACCCCAAGGTACATTACAAATTTACAAGTATAAAATCTTTTACCATTTGTCTTGATTTTGATTTCATTGTTTACTGGATTCCATGGTGCAGAAAATATAATATACTCAGTTTTTTCCACATTTAAAGAAATCAGATTTGCATTAAACCAGTGCACTATTCTTTGATCGGATCTTTGAACTGATCAAAGTTACCTTTTCACAATGAGGAGCTAATGATTTGCTGATGTATAGATGATTAGTGTCATCAGCAAAGTGATTGACTGTAGGGAATTTTACAGAATAATGTAAACTTTAAGGAACAACACCCATTGTAGATTTTAGGGAAGATATTTAATCTTTAATGGAGACAAACTGTTTACGCTTATGGAAATAAGACTAAAACCAGTAATTTACTATGCCACGAATACCACATAATACTCTAATTTCGAGATTAGAATATCATGACCAACAGTATCAAGTTCTTTTTGATACAAGCAGGCTTATTTTTCACGCTCTTTTGACTTAAACATGTTGTTTTACATTGGTACATGCTCAACTATATGATGATGCACTCTGGCGCTGGAGGACTTTATGTCATTATAGGCTCGTAACTTTGGCCATCACTGTTGAAACTCAAAATAATAATCTACAAGATCTGGTAAATTTTTCCACGATATACGCAATAATTTTCAAGTAAAAGCAGTGTAATTGGCACGCAAAACCACTTGTCTAAATGCTTTTCTTATGGGAAAGATGCTATCGTAGGAATTAAGATCAGTAATTGCAGAAGCTCCTCGATTTTTACTATACAGTTGAATTACAAACAACTTTAGATTAATAAAATCTTGTTTTGTAAGATCTTGCCCCAGATTTTGCATTACTGTTATTACCTCATGTCTTGCAGATAGTAATTTTTTCCAATAAGAAAGTCTACCATTTCCATAGAACTTACCAGTTTGATTGTATCCTGTTAGACTCTAACAGGATACAATCAAACTGGTAAGTTCTAACTTAGAGGATAAAAACTTGACAACGATTTGCAGATATCTTCCGCTAAAGATTCGTACAGTTCTTTCAAATTTATATCATGCTTTAGAGTTTTAAATATAGAATGAGCATAACTTTTCAAAGCAGTGTAAAAGAATTAGCAGAACATCAGTATGAGGGGAAGAAATAACCAGTTCCATAAATGGTTTCCTGTTTGAAATGTCAAGTGTGTGAAGATCTATACTGGTATCAGCTTCCTCGTGGTTATATTGCTTTTGCTCTGGTGCTAAATTTGGAATATTTGAAAGAACAATGTTCTCACATGCCACAAAAATATAAACTAAACCAATGACTCCCACATTAAGAGGTCTTTTAATGTTACTTGTTTGATTTCTCTTTTGTAACTTGGTAGCTAACTTTTGTCGGTGTTTTTGCAAAATCAGTCAGCAGCTGTGTAATTCTCGACATCAAAGTTTCGGAATTTTTAGATCCAGTTTCGTCCTCACCAATAACATGAGGTCTGACTAATGTCCACTTCAAAACGTTGAACAAAAGTGCCGCTCGTTCATTGTTTTCCATACTTCCATCAATTTCATTTTGTATTTTCCTTGAGATCTTTCACATAACCCTCAAATCATCATCCCTAGTCTGGTTATCCTCTAGAGAATCAAATGCTATGGATTGGTTTGGGCTATTTTCAAAATCCTCGGGCTTTTTCTTTTGTTGCGGTCTTACAAACACAGCCCTTTGATGTTTTATTCAACTAATGCCTTCAAATGATTTTGGCAATGTGGTTATAAATTTTGATCCTTTATTCCATTCTTTAGAAGTGTGTTCTTATAAGTGCTGTTTAATATATTCATCCTTAACACATTCAGAATCTCTAACATAAGTCTCCACAAAATAAGTTATTTCTTTATCCGAAAATATTTGTGCGCGGTTTTCCGACAATGGCATCTTTGGAGTCGTCTTTTTTTTAGCATCTGCCTCGCATATATTATGAAAATTTTAGCGATTGTCACACCAGCAGAAGAAATGCTATTGAGATGACTAAAATTGCTTTTTTCAGTTAATTTTTCAGAAACTGTTGATATTAAATAGCCTGTTTCTTTCGTATGAACGAAATGCAATCTACACCCTTCTTTCTGAAAAGTTATAGATATTGTTTTTATCATAGGGCACTGCTCTAGAGTGTTTAGACATAGTTTTATAAATTTGATTTACCTTGAATGTAGGTGATGCCAACTTTTTTTAATGGCAGAAGATTGTCCTTATTCTATTGAGTTGCGTTGTCGTTTATTGGCTCTTTTCACTTTAGCTGAGTTTCCGTGATTTGAGAAGCAACATCCATGGTATTTAAATCAACTATCAAAGTGCTCAACAAAATTCCATCGAAAGTTACAGTTATAACATCGCTGACTTTCAAGCAACGCCTGCATGAACGTACAGGCACTATGCACTTTGGTTCTGAAAAACGGCGCGAAAAAAATGATGATGGCTTCTGCCCTGACAGAGCATAAAATAATCTGCGCATCTGCAGTCTTTTAAGATTTTAGGCCAATATGGTTTATTTTTTTGCTTGCTTGAGCTGCAATAATAATGGCTGTACGACTGCAGCAATGACCGGAGCGTGGAACAATAGAAAACCAGTTAAATTTTGGCGGTTTTTCATAGAACGAAGCATTTTCCGTCTTCATTCAGCCGATGCACACCAAAAAATTAGAGCCCGGTTACAACGTTCAGAGAGAAAATCCCCTGGTCTCTTGCCCGCAATTTGATAAAGACCACTCAAAATTCTCTAAAGCTTTGGAGCCAAGACTGGAAGAAGGCTTTGCGGCTTGCTTTGGTTCTCACCGCTGGCCCTGTGAACCTCCATTTTTGATACCGCAGAACTACCCGAGCTCACTCAATTTGAGTTTTGGAGATTGATCGGGCTTTACGAATACATGGCTTCGTTAATTGTGATCGACGATGATAGAAGGGAATTAAAAAACAAAAAATTTGGTGTCATAAGAGCTTGTTATTGTAATAACAATAATACTTACTATGGCCCTGGACGGTTTCAGGGCATTACTGCGATTCATTCGAGGCTACAAAAAGGCGCTGCTTCAAAAAAGTGTGTCCGGATACGGTTATCAAACTAATAGGTCGAGAGGTTTATGCAAGACACGGCCTTCTAGGGAGGTCTTTTCCCATTTAACAGAGAAACAACCAACAAATTCCACCAAGCAGATCTTCTTTGTTCTCCCATATTACAATCTGGGTCGTAGGACATACAAGTATATTTGACACTGGTAGACGTGGCCTCTTACTACAATCCTGTCTTTCCATTGACATTGAAGTCATCATAAGAGACTGCCGTGACATTTGCTAGCAGATACAAGAAGGGACCTCTTGCATGACCAAGTACGTTTATGATCAAAGGGTATGAATTCAAGGAGATAGTGACCAAGCTTATTTTTATTCTTGGTCACTATCTCGATCTATTTTGGTCACTATGTACTCCGTCGAATACAACCAGTTCATCATCGATTTTAAGCTTTCGTTGAGTCCTTCGATAGTTGTCTGTCTGAGCGACTGTTCATGGCGCAGGCACAACAAGAACTAAACGGTGGCCATGACAACCGTGAAGATGCACCACTTTTAATTCTTTTAGTGGAAGATATGAACAATACATCACGAGTGACTGGTCTCACTATGGCAGAAGCCATCGGTATGATTAAGATACCATTGATAACCGATAAAGACTGCCGGCATGAGATGCTGTAGCCTATCATCACGATCTTCTACTTTCTAACAGCGAAGAAAACCTAAAGAACGTTAGTCTTCGACGTCTGACTGATTCATGATGGACGAATAAGCCTTAACCCATCTTGCGCCGAATTTTCGAACCAAATCAGCCCACCCTCTACGACACTGCATTCTTTCCGGTCGATACTAAAGATCTGCCCATGATATTTGTTGTACCCTTGTAATAAGAGTTTGGTACCACACTTTACACACGTTTTCTTTGCATAGTCGATCATGTCCAGGGCTTGGTTGACTGTCAGCTTGTCTTTGTGTTTTTTCTATTTTCTAAGCCTCTTCTGTGTGTCTTCGATCAAATTGCGCTTCAACCTTCCCTTGATCAGGGTAATGTTTGGTGTCGCTTACAGTGCCGGAAGAACAAAAGGACCTTAATGTCGGTGTGAGGTCAGACCCTCAAAATCTGACACATCAAACTAACACGCGAAACTGCCGTGGAGACAGCATTGCTTATCCCACCGCTGAGGTTATGGTAAACCATGATCCACCGGCCCGAATCGGAGGCCTAATTTTTTTGCTGAATAGGGTGCACAGTATCCCAACCTGCATATTTTCATTCGAGTCGGAGCACTCTCTCGACAATAATTAGAGGCACTTGCATGATCGTTCCTTGGTATTTCTTAACCGCTTCGAGACTTCTAGATATAGCAATCGGCTGATCCTGTTTTCTGTGATGTTGGGCGATGCTGTCATCCGGGTCCAAACATATCTTTGCAAGGAGTTCAGGATGATCTTTTTGTGATGTCGAAGTATTCTAGCCTGGGCCATCTCACCTATAGAATTCGTGGAAGACACCCAAATGTCATTCGGTGTTGCGTTTTGTAAAGCTTGATTGAATGCTTTACTGTATTGAACTGAACGCAATCTGGCTGGCACCACGTTAACTTTTTCACAGCAACTCGTGTAGGCCTTTTTTTAAACCTATGATGGAATCTGCCCGCGGTGTTAAAAACATATTACTTGACAAGTTCGACGGGGAATACAGTCAAGAATTATCTTGAGAGTCTTGGTTGGAACCTTAAAGTATTCGTCAAACACTTTAACTTCAGCAACATTGACGAATTGATGACCTTGTGAAATAGGGTCCCACCCTTCTATCGGCTTCGTCGGCTTAATGCAGAAATAACGATGGATTGTTTGAGTTTGATGGGATTCCTAGCCAAGCTAGGGGTTATCTCGGCGCCACACAGCCTGGTCGTTTTCCGCAGTATGTAAAAATGTTTGCCAAGTAAAGGATTTCACAATCCAGAGCATCGACTGCAATCAACTTAAACTTGAGGGCATTCTCAAGGGCAAAATTCTCCTCACGTGAGAAACCCGTGTTTGCGAGCTTCTTTTCGAAGCATTCTAGTATTGGCGGGCGTTGGGGCGTCTACCCAGTACCTGTTCCGGTCATGCTGTCCTGGAAGTGGTTGAAAACGTAGCGAACGAAACAACTTATGAACTTGCTGTTGTTTTCTGATTCTAACATTGGCCCTGGTTCGCCCGGCTGTCGAGGAAACGGCTAAAACTCATAACGAATATAGACCATATTTCCCTAAAATTTGCTGATCTTTCCAATGAAGAGCGCCGACGCTGACCTTATACCAGCGAACAACAGTTTCCCCCCTTAATTCGGAGGTCAGTGACATCTTCTTATATCACCGGTGATAGGGGTTCAGTAGTTGATTTACCTACATCAGCGAATAACTGGTAATGCTCGTTTGGATCCAAAAGCTCTAACAATTCCGAGGCTATGTCTATTGTCACTCTATCATCTAATTTTTCAAATGAGACACAATATACCTCGCCTTTTATTGTGATATTCAGCCTTCTTGCAACTGCCCGCATGTCTAATGGACGACCATCAACACCTTCCTCTATTTCTTTCCAGACGATTATGTCCCATTTGTTGTTATAACTTCCGTCTGTGTCGACAACTTCAACGTAATATCAAGCTGCAGGTGGGGTTTTTCATTCTTCACGTACGGCTTAAACACAAAAGGCTGGAGAGGTTTCAACAGCTTTTCTTTAACAGGCTCCGGGTTGGGCAAATCAAGGATATATTTTATATATTAAGTAAGCAACAGAATATTAAATAACCTTCTCTTCATACTTCTGGAATAGGATCGCCAATGTTATTTTTAGCAGCTACCGCTAGGGTAACATTCTCAGCATGTATTTGCTCGATTTCTTCACACGTGAAGGTTTCAGACTCAGCAAGTAGTTGTTCGATGTATTCATCCATCTTTTGCTCCTCATCCATTGTGGGGTATATATTTCCCGATATAACCTAGTCAGAAAAGTCTCTAAATAAATGTTTGGACAAATTCACACAACACACAAGCAAAGCTTCTACGCGCACATTTCTCTGCATCTATTAATCTTTGCGTAACGCGTTGAGCACCTCAAGACCTATAAAGCAGAGTCGTTGACTTAGCCCCTAAATCACAATAGCCTACATGGAACTAATGGCGTTTACCAAGACTTAGCTGCTGGCGATGAGTGCCACAATATATGTCGACACATTTTTTGTGGCATAGTTGTAAGGTATTCGCTTTTAACCAAAATCATTTGTTTTCCGACCTTAACGTTTGGTATAACCTGGTTTGACACACCTGTAAATGAAAAAAACCAAGGTCGCAGAGTTGCTGATAGTTTAAACAAAGTTTTAATGAAGGACGCATTGGTGCATGACGAACACTTTAGCTCTACATATAACTCAGATCGTAATGCAATAAAAATCCTGGTGTAAAAAATGCACAAATATAAATAATGTCTTTAAACATCCTAAACATACCATTAAACTAAAAAACAATTCTAACAAAAGAAATTCTACTAACCTTCCTCTGCAAAACCGATATAATCCATTACAACCGCATAATATGCTAAGATCAAAATACTTTAAAATGCCTCCTAGTAAAACCTACAAAAATTTAAAAAAAATTGATGTGATGAAATTTGATTTAGAATTTAGTAATTATTTTTTTACTTCTAGTCAGACATTTAACTATATTTATTACGTATATATTTTTAAGAAAGTTTTAGATAAATACGCTCCCGTCAAAAGTAAGATTATAAGGGGAAACAAAAAACCTTTCGTTTCAAAATTGTCAGGAAAGAGCTCATGAAACGAGCTCAATTAAAAAATCGCGCAAACAAGTCTGGCAAACAATGCGATTT
>JAUZNK010056959.1:0-15302 GCA_035046665.1 Euphysa ruthae
GCATAGAAACAAATTTTTACTCAACAACCTAAAATAAAGCCCATTACTCATTACTATGAATAATTAATGATTTGCAACTCATAAATTATTCATGATTTTGAAATTATTTAGTATTTAAAATCTTACTTTATGTTCCGTAAGAGAGAAATCTTATTGTATATATAGTAAGTAGTCCGATGATTGTTTAGTAATAAGCATGAAACTTTTAGTTATTTAAATGTTCACTTAAACAAGCAAAACTTACTTTATTTGAAATTTTGAAGACCAATCTGCCAGAATTTTGGATCCGGCTTTTCATATTTCTATACCCAGACCTCTTTTCAGGAATAAGAAAAAAAGAGGTTGGACTCGAAGTCGTAACCTTTCGCTCCGGAGTCAAATGTTAAAAACGTTGTACATTTTCGAAAATGCCCGATTTCACCGTCGCCCACGCTCTCTACGAATAGTTACCCAACAAAACCTAACTGTCCCTATTAATCGCACCCTAACTTATGGACTCAGATCTATCAACTATTTTCCTGGACATTCTACCCCATGAAATAAAAACGGCTGATAAAAATTCTCAATCACTCTACATGTTTAAAAAGGCATTGTTTGATTATATGAATAAAAAATATGTTTAATTATAGGTTTGAGTTTTGACTTGTTTGTTTGTTTATTTTTTTTTTGTTTTTTTTTTATTGTTTCTCATTATTATATTTTATGTAGTTTTTATTTGCAAGGAAATATTTGATTTGATTTGACTCACAAGTAAAATATTTTAAATTTAAATGTTGAGTCCCTTCACACTCTCCTTCCGGTGATATTTCTAAAATTTTTTTCTCCGAAATATTCAAATTTCAAAGATTTTAAAATTAAGGATGTATACTACAAACTTGATAGCAGATGCATTGCACTAGGTTTTAAATGATATTGTATTCATTACCGAAAAAAATCATTAGAAAAATTCATCACACTTGAGTTATTATAAAAGGGCGGCTAATGCGAGGATAAAGGGCGACTACAAAGGGCGGCTAGCTTGGCTTTTACGTTTTTATGCTTTAAAAGTGATGTTTGATACCTTAATTTTAGGCGGTAATAGGGCCAAAAAAATCTTTAAGGTGACATCACTATTTTGATCATTATATTCTATGAATTTTATTCAGACAATAACATCATGAATCAACAGTTTGCTTATTATTTAGAAGCAAGCATTTTAATTAGCAAAGAGGTTGGAATAAATCTTGCAATATAATTCATGATACCAAGAAAGCTAATAACTTGGGGATTCTTTGACTGATTAACACTAAGTGTTGCTTCAATTTTAGATTTAGTAGGTTTGATTCCATGTTTAGATATTTTGAATCCAAAGAAAATAATTTCTGTGACACAAAAGATACATTTTTTGAGGTTTGCTTGAAGGTTATTTGTGGATAATGTTTCAAGTGTTACAGATTTCGATCGTGATCATCCTGATCGATACCACCAATAAGTATGTTATCTGATATATTGATAATGCCTTGTGTATTTTTGAACAGTTGGCTTATTGAATGTTGATAATCTTCGAATACAGATTTTGCTCTTTGAACTAGTTGTGTATAGCGATAAAGACCGGAATGAATTGAGAACGACATTAATGATTTTGATTGATTATGTATATCATTCTGATGGTATCCATGATTAAGGTAAATTTTGCTGAAAATGATACAGCCATAAAACTCTTCAAGTGCCTCATCTAGAGTAGGTATAAGATGATGACTACGTTTGATCGCACGATTGGGTAAGCGCATATCTATGACAAGTCTGATGTCATCATCACCTTTATGTACAGCTACAACCGGAGACACCTATGGCGTTGGTTCGATTATTTCTTTAATATAAAAGTTCTTGTAGTTTAGCATCTACTTTCTTCCGCACATGAAAAGGGGTTATATGTAAATGTTGAGAAAAAGGCTGCATTGTTTCGTCAATATTAAATTTAAACTGACATTCTAAGTTTTCCAAGACCATGAAAAACTTTTTCATATTCGTTGATGATTTGTTTAATTTATTTCGCTTAAGGTGATTCTTTCAACTGAATGATGTGTTTAGATTTTAGACACGGCTTAGGATACGAACACTTTTCTCTGCTTTAACGACACGAAATGTTGCAATGTCATGATGAGCACCTACATTTGATTAAACATTTGAGTAGAACGATCCACTTAAAACAAGTGGTTCTCTAGATCTTTATGTTTAAACACGTGACAAAGCTGATTCCATGGAGATTGGAATTAGTTTTTGTAGGTACTTCAAAGTGTTTGTATCAATAATGTTTACAATTGTTCCTGAATCTATAAAAAGGTCACATGATGATTGTGAAGTTTTAAAGTAATGACAGTTTGTGACTGACCTTTCGGTTTTTGGATGTTTCGATTTAAGACACAGTGATGCAAAACTATTGAGGTTCTTGCAGTAATTACAAATCTATTCAAGGATATGATAGTTTTCTGCACCTTGTAAGTGTCCTTGGCTGCCACAGCCGTATCAATTTTTTGGTGGTAGATGGCTGAGATTTTTCGTAATCTAGAGTTTTAATATTTTATTCTTTTTAGCGCTAAGTCGATATAGTTTTTCGTCACTTTTCTTTTTCAATTAACTTGCTCTGCCTGTTAGTAGATTTAATTGTAGATGCAATTTGAAGGAGCAATTTTAATGATAGATTTGGTTTGTGATGAACTTTTTTCTATAAAATGGTCAATTACTGCAGGATCACTACTATAATTTTAGATATGTTTTCTGCTTAGTAACAAATTAGTTGATTGAATCACTTTATTCGTGGCACGTTGATGGAAATCGATGTCTTTTAAAAGCACTTTTCTCATTTATTAAAAATTAATCTAGTTAAACATGGTCATAACCAAGTCAAAGGTGATTAAATTGGTAATAAGTTTGCAAAGCAAAGGTCTGAATTCGGATTTTTCAAAGGAATAATATTTGGACAGAAACCATTAACAAAAATATTTCTTAATGTGATATTGAAAATCAAATTTCAAAAATATGACATTAGTTAAAATAAATCTCAAAGACTCCAAAACTCCAAATTTTTTTGATAGATGTTTTGTGAAACACTGCAAAAAGTCTTAAAAATTTGATTTAAATAATAAAAATTGCGTAGCATGTGAAGTAAGTGATACAATTTGTGAGCAAAATGAATAATTCAAAAAGAAAAGAAATATTATAAGCGTAAAGGTACTCGATAAGCAATTTTTGTACAACAGCTGGAAAGAGATGGAAAAGGTAATAAAAAGCAAATAAATATAAAGTAACAATCATTTTAAACAGAAACTAATTCCGAAACTATTCCTTATATACTCACATAGTCATACATTTTAAATTGCTACATTTCTATCTATACCTATTTGAAGTTTTGGCAGGTAAAATTTGCAAATTGATGTAACACATGTTATGTTTCTTTTTCTACTGTCTAGTTCTCTCCAGTGTTTGCCTCCAGTCTGCATGTATAGTATATTATTCACATGTATTTGCTATATGGAGGCTAGATCTGTTCGTACAACAACAGTAGAAAGCCTCTAGTTTCATGAACAGTTTTCTTTTGTTTCAACTTCAAGTTTTAATTACAGATGTGTAAGTGCGATTAAACATTCTTTTATCGGAAGAAGAGCAGGATGTTGTCTTGTGGATGGCTTCAACGAGAAATCAAAAAGACAGCAAGGGAAGAATATGTTTCCATCACGAACATCACGTGTCACCTTGTTAGTTTTTCCAAAAAAACTTTCAACATTGTTGTGATCCAAAGGAATGCTAAGAAATACAAGAAAAAAAAAGCTCAAGTACGTGTGACACTCGAGATGACCCTGCGGCTGGAATCTAAAGTCAATTTGGTTATTTCAGGTTGGCAGACCTGTTGTCAAAAGCAATTCCAAGATCCGATTGATGCTTCTGAATAAGACATCAGCACGCAAGTGGAGGCAGGCAAATATTATGATTGCACGCAAGCTATCAACGTGGAAGCGGAAAGTTAGAAACTTGATAAGTAACTGAGCACATTAGGACTTTCGCCTGTCAATTGAAAAGTGATAAACAATCCTAACGTGAAAACTACGTTAGGAAGAAGATCGATTAAATAAGGACTTCACCGTTATACTATGAGCAGCAGTCTCTACCAGCAGTCACCTAAACAATACTCAACATGACAAACTCATCTTTCGGAAAGCTAAAAACTTTGATCCTTTGGTGGATTTGTGTGTATGTATGTGTGTATATGTTTTAGTGTGTGTGTGAGAAAGAGAAAGAGTGTGTGTGTGTGTGTGTGTGTATGTATATATTCCAAAATAAGCCAAAGTAGGAATAAATTGACGCAAAGCTGGAAAGTATTTTAACAATGATTTCGATACCTAAATTTTACTGGATAAAAACCCCACCAACTGAATAAAAAGCGAACTTGAGTTAGGGCCCCACTTAACTCAAGTTCATGCTGCACCTACTTTTGGTGAAAATTCGATTTAATAGGGCTCCCTTAAGGAAAAGAAATACATCATGCCTCCTAAAAACATTAATAGTTTTTCCTATAGGGTTTGATGGGATAAATTGAAAATGAAATTGCTCCTAATAAATTTCTTCACACTTTCAAAAAAAAAAAAATTAATAAAAACACGTACATTTTCACCATTATTTCGTAATAAATTTCTTCACACTTTCAAAAAAAAAAAAATTTTATAAAAACACGTACATTTTCACCATTATTTTGTAATATATGTTTGAAGAGTTCTAATTAGTTAGCAGAAAACTATTCCAAAAAGCTTCCTAATGAAGATCAAATAACCCTTTTGAGCAAGATTTGTAATTTTTTCTTATTTTTCTAAAAATTCTGATGTTCTATACAAAGCTGAAACCAATGCTATAAAGTTTTCAGGTGGGTTTAAATTAAGTTATCAAAATGTTGATGTTTTTAGAGGAAATCATTGCACTGGTATGTATATTCAATGTTTTGAACGTTTAGATATTTTCGAATGGTTGTTTTTGAATCTAATCTGTTTGGATTTTGATATTTGGTGTTTTTATTTAGTAAAATCAGTTAAGAACTGTTTAATACTAGCTGTATACCCGCCAAGATTTAGGATTTGGCAACCTATATAAAATAAAGTCTATAATGAACTAAGCAAAATTATACTATACATAATCAAATGTTACTTTTATACAAAGAATCCGTTGTCAGAACACACATACATATTTTTATTGTCTAAAAAGAATGAAATCATAAACTTTGGTATTATTAACTAATTAATTATTAATTATTATTAATTATTAATTAATAAAAAATATTATTATAAAACATAACTGCCTTGACTTATTTTGAACTTCAAAATAAAATAAATTTCACTATAAATATGAATTATTTTGTTTAGGTAATACAGTAATAAAATTTAAAAAAAATCGTTTTTTTAAAAACAATATGTAACTATTGTAGAATCCGATTCCGTGGTTAAAAATCCCCTAAAAAAAAACTTTCTAATGGGTCTTGAACAAAATAATAGTCTAAATAACCTGATTTGTAGCCAGAATGTAAGTACGAGAAATAAAGATTGCAGCCATATATGACATTTTTTAAATAAATGCAATTTCCAGCAATGGCTTATGTTTTAAACCATATTATGTTTTAAACAAAATTTAAAAATTCGGAATGTTTTTAAGGCTCAATATTTTAATCTATTTTTTGTTCCTTTCATATTCTTATTTAAAAATACAATAAAATGGGAAGATCAAAGAGAATACACCATTCTAGGAGAGTGTATTCAGGCAAAAGTGAAAGATTCAAAGGCAATGAATACACTAAATTATCTTCTGTTTCATCAATGCTGAAAAACCGAAAAATGTGATACCAAATTGTTCAGCGTCTAGCAAATTTACAACTCAACGAAAAAAGGAAAGCAGTGACACTCATGTTTACGACACTAACTAATGATTTTAATTTGGTTATGAACTTTCTCTTGCTTTCAGAAGCAATAAGTCTTTTAAAGTTTCCTCACACGTGTATGGAAGGTGTGTCGTTGGAGTGTTGCCTGACTAAATTGGGACTTTATAAAGAACTAAATATTATGTGTGATAATCCAATTTTTGAATAGAGACACATATTTTTTCGTCACTAACGTTTTGAAAAACAAACCCAAAACGATGGTGAAACATTTATAAAAAGAGCAGAAACCCATTTGATATAAATTTTAGGAATCGAGCTGCATACTTAAAATGTATATGCGCTCAAAAATGAAAAATCAACTTGTGATGTACCATATTTATTTGTGATGGTGACAGTAGTTCCTACAACACTATTGTCACTGCTAAATCATGGAGTGAAAACGTTTTCCAAAAAAGGAAAAAAAAGGAGAGTGCATCATTCAAGTGCAGTAGAGGTTCGGTACGCGACTTTAGCAATCCAAAAAAAACGACGTAAATGACTTTTTAAGTGAAAGTAAAAAGCTAGGTGGAGCAGGAAGACTCACAGAAAAAGTGATGCACACACTCCAAAATTGTTTTGTCAAAATGTTAATGTTTATGCGATAAAAAAATTGGTAGACGCTGTTCTCTGCCACTATTCAGAAAGTGTTGATAACGAAAAAAGAAATCGCCTGCGTTCGAAGGATTTCTATTGTAGGTACCAGACTGACAAACTAATTAGAAAATCATCTTATAAAGAAATTGCGCTATACCAGCAGCTATTTGTGATTTACTCGTACTAATTTTCATAGAATTAGGCACCGACAGCATCACGGAAAAGTCTCTTCATGGTAAGGCACAGAATCCAAACAAGTCCTTGAATCAATCAATTGCCCAAAAGATTTATTTGTTGATCGTACCACATTCCTTGTCAGGGTGTCTTTAGCAATGCTCTGCTTTAACGCTTTCAATATCAATATGGCAAACGGCGCATATTTGAAACATTACTGTGTAGATTGGAATGGTGCACGGGAAAAAAAGGAAAAACAGTTTTCCACACCAGTAAAGTTTAGAAAAAATTAATATCAGTTATAAAAGATTTTACTGATAAAAATGAAAAAGTAGAGAGCATAGTAAATGGCAGTGGAGAGTTTTATCATACGTAAATTGATTTTTTGGTTTGAAAAAACTAATATGCTTTTAATTTCTGAAATATTGATCCAACAGCTATAGTATTTGTGCAAATCATAGTTATAGTCATAAGTCATAGTCATAAAAATGTTGTGTCAAAATTTCAAATCATAAAATTTTACGGTTTTCAAGAAAACCCAGCCGCCATTGTTAAATAAATAGAAAGGCTTGTCGCTATTGTGGATTATGCCGAAAATGAGTTTTTGTTATATTTCATGTTGATTATTTCATTTTTAAGAGTAAAGTTTTAACAGGTGAAAAAAAAGTTTTAAAACAGTTAAAGTTAACTTGTGCTTTCATTACTTTCATTGCTACTAGTACCACTAGTACTACTAGCACCGCTAAACACTTTTGGGTAAATATTGAGGATTTATTTTTTCAGAACAGATCCTGTTTTTGCTTTTATTACTTTGATCTTTGCAATCTTTCGTCATTGCGTTTCTTATAGCTCCATAATTTCCCTCCTTGCTTGGTTGATGTCCATACGGTTCTTCTCTTCCTGGCTGTTGTTCAGCTGATCCTCAAATTCTTCTGCTTGGTTGTTGACCATATCGTTCATCTCTGCTTGACTATTTGATCTTATTCTTCGTCTGTTTTTTATTCAAACAAACTCTTTATTTTTTCTATTCAGTTTTATCTGAGATTTAGCGACTTCAATTTGGTCTGCATAGTTGATGGCTTTATCTAAAGTTATATCTGCATCTTTTCGCGCACTTTTGCTAATTTTTCTGATCCACCATTTTTTATAGAATTAGTTCATCTTTTATGCTTTCAAACTCACACGATGCAGCAAGATTCCGTAGTTGAGAGGTGTATTCATCTACTGTTTTATCTGTTGATTGCGGTGTCTGGAAGAACTGTCTTCGTTCCATTGTAAGATTCTTTCTTGGTATAAATTACTCTTCAAATATTCTGAACAGCTCTTCAACTGTGATTTCATCCTCATCAGTTTCTTCATCCTGGCAACCCATTCTCTTATCTCAGTTCCATGTGTTGTAAACGTCATGTCCTCTATCACCAATCAGAAACAAGCATGTTGAATATTTTTCTTCTCCTGTCTTTGATCTCATCAGTGTATTAATGATGAGCATCATTGTTTTCTTCTATCTTTTTTCTTTTGCAGTCAAATTCGAGGAATCAAAGTCTATATATGTTGGTTTTGGTAGAAGGCTCTCCATGTTTCTTTATTTTTTATGAAAAAAATTGTACTTTTGGTACCATGCTACGTTTTTATTAAAACCAGTGAATGCTCATTATTATACTTGAGTTTTAACTGATAATTATATAAATTGTTTTTATATATTTTTACAAAACTCCTTTGAGAATTATAAATACTTATGCTATCGGTAATAAGTGCATATAAATATAATAGATTAATTACTATCATTAATATAATATTCCCAAAAGGTAATTAGTATAATTACCATGCCTTTATATACATGCTATAATGCACACAGCTCATTAATCAGTTTTTAAGCCTACATTAATATACTCTATTTCCACAGTTTTTTTTTTTTTTTTTTTTTTGAATTTAAGCATTGATTTAAAAGATGCTTATTAAAGCATTCGTTTTAATCCTAAATTTTAAAAATTTTTCACCTTGATGCGAAATATCGATCGCTATTGTCCAGAAGTGTCTCACATTCTACACTATTTGACAAACCTATTTGAATGTGGGGCAAATCATAGTTTTCAGTACACCATTAACATTTCCTTAGCATGTGTTGTAAATATGTATGGCTACAATACGTTATACGAACTCTCTTTGATCAGAAGATTTTTTAAAGGAATATTTAACCTATGCCCAAGTGCTCCTAGATATTCTCTTATGTGGGAGACTGATGTTGATTTGCTTTATTTCATCTAATGCACAACTTCCATATAAAGACTTGTCTATAAAAATAGCACTTTGATTGAAATTTGCAGCAGGTCAAAGACATAGCGTTCATAAAGTATCTTTTAAAAGTATGGACATTAATGATTCAATAATTTTATGTCATATTCTAGATCGTTTAAAAGTTATTCGCCTAAAAATATTAGATAGAACTTTGCTATTTTGAGCTTATCCAAGTTATAAGGCCTTAAGACGCTCTTTGGGGTTTAAGACTTTTTTATTACCTATGGAAATCCTCACCACCAGTATCCAAGGAGACTGTTTCTAAGTGGGTTAAATCTAAGTGGATTAGATACACAGATTTTCACATCAGCATTTGCATTGCTGATCAGCTTCAGGAAGTAAAGGTAATAAAAATAGAATTCCTTTAGACACTATCTTTAAGTTTGTTTCTGGGAACCAAAATTCTTCTTTTTATATATTTAGTGTAAGGGTATTAATACGGATGGTGCTGCTGCCACTCGAGGTGAATTTTTCATTTAGAACAGTAGTAGTCTGTTGGCACAGGTATTTTAAAATAATTAATTTAGAAACATCTATTATCTTTGTGTTAACATTGACTGTTTATTTGTTGTGTATGACCTATTGCTCCACTTGGGGTCTCTAAAATGTCATCTCCAATATTGCGTAAGGCAGAAGATTGGGAACTAAAATTGAGGGATAGATCGAATATTAAGGTATGAAGGTTGATCCAGATTTTAATTAAAACATTCTGCTTTCGCAATGGAGGTGTCCATTCCCGGCACCCAGTTTCATTTTTGAATAGTTCTCCAAATGAAACATTATGCTTGAACTATGAAGTAGGTTTCTGGGAACGCATTATGATACCACTTAAACGTAGTATAGGACGAACGTTTTGAAGCAAAAAAAAAAAGTATAGGAAAATCCATGTTTCGTGAAAGAGAGACTATAAGATCACATAAAATTTTAATACAGGAAATGCTTTAAAAGATAAAGGGTTACAATTTAAGCAAGTTTTGTTCATATATTATTTTTATATTTTCGATGCCTTTAAAATTACTGGAAGTATATGTTAATCAAGCGATCGCCCTCAAATATGCACCCTATATAATAAGCGTCCCCCAATTAGAAAAAATATCTACCTAGTGTTAAAAGTTATGACCAGATTTAAGTAATCTTAAGCTGGTGGTAGATTGAGGAGGCGCTTCTCTTAGGCTTTCATAGTTTTCCTGGCAAGAGTTTATTTAATTATATTTAATTCTAAAAGATTGAAAATTTATTATTGTATTATTTTAGTTAGGTTGAAATAATTGTTTTAAAAACGTACCAGGCGTTCACTGGCTTTTATAGCAAATATATATATATATATATATATATATATATAGCAGTTGTGACTTTATGAACCCTTGTAATGAGAATGCAGTGTTGTAGAGGACAGGTCGCCCAGGTACCGCAATTCGGCGCAAGATCGTCTAGTGCTTACGCATAATAATAAATGGATCGGTCGCACGTCGACGACCAACGTCTTTTGGGTTTTCTTGGTTGGTAGTAACTTACCGATAGGCAACAGCATTTCACGTAGGCGGGCCTTCTAGGCTACCAATGGAACCTCGACTATTTCGATCACTTTAGCCGGAGCGAGGCTAGTCACTTTGATGTATTGTTCATATATTCCACTAAAGTGGGTAGTTGGGCTACACATTCACAGTTGTCACGGTTACTGTCTAGTTCATGTTTTACCTGCGCCTTAAAAAGTCGCCCACCCAAAAAACGATTAAATGACCCACTTCAATCAAAATCTACGCTACAAATATAGACACCACCTCAAAGCGCTAGGCCGAGGAACAAAGCAGGAGAACAATTTTGTGCTGAAAACTGCACCAGCATCAGTCGATACGCTATTGTAAAACATAGAAATGCACGTGATTAATAGCTTAGTATTTTAGCAGCACACCGAAGCAAACCGATTTTGCAAGAGCATCAGCTGACAAACGTTGAAAATTACTTCGTCCAATGATAAATGGCCAACCAAAAGCTGGCATTTTCTCATTCTTTGCTCCGGTCCTTTGTGCACTTACTCAGCTGCTAATATCGCTAATAAAGTAAAGGATGAGGAAAAAATAGTCCTAATCCACCTAAATTCTCTAAAGACTTTGAATGCGCAGATAATTTCCTGTTCTGTGAAGCCGAAGTAAACCAGCTTTTTTAGCGCCGTTTTTGCAGAATCAAAACAAATAGTGCTTAAACTTCAGCTAGCCATTTCCAAAAGAATGTGTTGTGGACTTGTATGATGTCGTTGGCGTCTGGTGGTACACCGAATGAGTCGAACCACTCTAATTTAAACGATGGTGTCAGACGTAATATTACATTCCGTTGCAACCTGTATCACTGACGAGACCAGACCACAGCAATTAATTGTGACGGGATGGGCCGGAGCTTCTGGGAAAGTGTCGGCAATTGACAATGATCCTTTATGAGCAAGGTTTTAATGTGAACGTTGTGATCTATCGGTGGTCAAATCAGACAAGTAAATTGCAGTGCCTCACACATAGCTTGCAGGGTCGATAAAATTGCGGTCCGCTGCCGAAGCCTTGCCGTTGATATCCAGTGTAGAATGATACTCTTGTTTGACAGAGAAGTACTTCAAGTATGTTCCGTTAAAGAAGGGCTTGTAGACAACCTCAAGCACCTTTTTCGAAACAGCGGTCAGCTCTAGCCGAGTCAGTCCAAAATTTGCAAAAATTTAGGGGTTTTGTGTTATGTCCCTCCAAACGACGATACATGCACAGTAGCTGCAAGTAAGTGGCTTGGCAAAGGCTCGCTCCATATATCATTCGGTTTGAGCTGAGTCTTGTCATTCTTTTGTTGCTGTTGGAAGAATGTCCTTTCCATAAGGTACAGAGGCTTCGTTTTCCTCGCTATACGCTCTATCAAGAAATTTGTGGCAGCGTTTGTCAGTTCTACTTGCTTGAAAAACCAGCGGGAAGATGTGATTCTAATAGCGTCTCCAGGCACCGCTTCGGTGGAAATGAACGTAAACTCTGGCTTCGCTCGAGTTAAGGAAAACCACAGGGACATATAGTTCAGTAGCATCCGTTTTTGTCATATCATCCACAGGAGTGGGCGGAACGTGACAATTACTCTCGGTGCAGCATTAACAGCTGTCTCTTCTACCACGAGAGTCTTTCGAGCAACAAATCCCTTATTGTTTTCACCATTCGTCTCGAAATGCGCCAGAGTGTCTGGATACCATCTTTTGAGTTGACCCGCGCCACTCTCAATCCAGATTTTGTTTTTCCACAATAGTGTGAGTCGCATCGCTTGGTAGGGATATCGCTGCTCGTAAAAGTTGGACATGGTTTGATCAGATCTTTCGGTTAGAGTAACTATCCTAAGCAGACTGTGCGCAAACAGATTTTTCAGCGCTAATTTTTCACCAGCTACAATACTCTCTGCAGTACACACGACTTAAAACTTTATCTTGAGATAAAAAACGAAGCTCGTTTATGTGATCTAGGTCAACTTTAGCTTCCAAATGCTCGTGATAATTATGAGTCTGTGTTGTGGACACAACCTACAAACTTGTGAGCTCGGGTAGATCATTGTAAAGATTGTTTTTTTTCACAAACCTCTTCCATTAGAGTGTTATATGTGGCGTAAAAAAAGCTCGCATGTCTATCAGGGATGTATGCTGACTCATCGAATCGGGCTAAACCCAGCACGTCAAAGATTCATGAAAACTTTTTGGTGGATGCTGTTTGAGCCGCAGCCTTCAATCTTTCTTTTATCGGCACCTTTGTGGTAAGAGCACCAGAAATGAGGCATTGAGCCATTGGCAGAGCAGCCTTGGCAACGCTTTTCATTACAGGGACTGTTATATCCTTGATTCCACCCCGGGGATTTCCAAGTAAGCCTGTGCCTGCTTGTACTTAATGAAGCCATGGTTCACCTGCTTGGTATTAGCGATGAAGTGAGTGGCCGCTTTTCGTATCAGTAGTGAGCTTTACTGGGACTCACGTTTCGTTTTGCGAATACCGATTCGAATACTGAAATCTATGCTACCGCTGTGTGAGCCTCTAACATCTACTTCGATTGATTGGAATGACCGTAATATAACGTAAAAATCACGTTCGCATAGAATTCCGGACATTAGATGTATGCCTAGCAACGCATCCAGCGAGGATTCTCATATGTTGAATGACAATGTTCGGTAATGTTCATGTTCATCCTATGTTCATCCTGGACCTATAACTAAACCCAGAGTCACAATATATAGCACAAAACCTTTGTGCTTAACAAAAGTACCAACCAGCCTATTGCTTTATTATTACCGCGTTCAAAACTTGAGACCACTCGGTTACGAATTACACTGCTATTCCCGAAAAACCACTAGAGTTTGACACAAAAAAGGCAAACATTCTCATTGTAGAAAATCTGAGAGAGGAAGCAGAGCGGTCGAAGTATTTCGGCCGCCTGATCAGTAATGGAAGTGACCACAACAAGACTATACACACCCTCGTATCTCATTGGTGCTGTGAAAGTGGAGATGCACGGCGCCAACGTTTTCATATTGACTACAGGTGTCTATTTTTGTTTCCAGCTTTATGGAGGTCTATAACGACGCAACCAGTAAACAATATGGACCCCTCATAGTTGATCATTCTCATCGGTTTTATCGATCCACGTTTGCGATTTAGATGCGGAGAATGTGTCCTCATATACAAAAACGAAGTCAAGCTATAAGAAATTTTGAACATATATAGATATGATATATGAACATATATAGACATGATATATGAACATATATAGACATGATATATGAACATATATAGACATGATATATAGACATGATATTAAGCCCAATTGCACTATTTACGAACGCGGCACAGCAAGGGCAATTGGGTCTAAAAAATACTTGACCATTGCAAAGAATGGAGGTATTTCTCAAAAAAACAAAGACGGCTTATATATCTATCCATTGACGCTTTTATGGAGTGGCTCAGTTAGTGACTGTGGTGAATATTGCCTGAATCTCCAAAAAATATCATTTCATTTACATTACCGCAACATATGATGGTTTCGGTTTCTGTTCGATTTGCTACGATCGCTCTTGCTACACTCCCAAATGATGTTGATTTGAAGATAAAATTCGAAGGCAGGAATGTTCTGAGTTTGGAGACGAAATATACTGAAAGGACACATAAGTATGTCAAGACTAGTGAGATGATCAAATGAAAAGTGTGAGAGTTACGTAGTATCTATTGGGATGAGTGACTAAATTAAAGATATGTTAATTTTAATTTTGACATGGAGAAATTAGAAATATACAATCTCAATTAAACAGTAAAATAAACGAAATCGATTTAGTCAAATTTAAGGGTCACTTAAAGGCCGAAATCGACAACAGTGAAAGCCATGTGAATAAATATTTTTGGTTCGTCAACGTTATTGACGGTGTTGACGTAGGGAAAAACGTGATAAAAATTGTTCTGGGTGTCGTTGAAACGGGCCTCTTAGCGGCCGTAATCGCGGCACCGGTCGATTCAATCATCATGGGCTTTGCAGACGCTTGTGATCTTGTGAGTGCTTGCACAAAGATTGGTTCTAGTCAAATAAATGATGAAAAACACCACAAAATCAGCCTGCCCGCAGAGAGTAAGCTCAATTCAATTGCATATCCAGTAAGCAAGGCGCTTGAAGATAGCATCATATGTCAAGACGAGTTCCATTCGGTATTGGAAGAAGTTGAAAAATACTACACTATGTAAAAGGAAGTAAGGGAGAGGATACAAAAAAAAAAACTAGAGAACTCAACAATGTCACAAAAAAGAAATTGGTCGGGAGAGAGCGCAATGTAGCACACCATTCCTTCAAAAAATAATCTCATGGGTGGAAGCTGAATTTAGAGAAAAATCGTATTAATTCCACTCCAGTGCATATGAACCCAACACCCAAAGCAATAAATAGACTTACACTGAATATGAAGTGTTTGTTTTTAAAGTTGGTAAAGTTGAAAGCAATATATCTAAAAAAAAAAAAAATAGAAAATAAAAAAAAAACAATTTCAAAACAATAATAAATCTTAAAGTATAAAGAAGTCAAACGAATTTATAGTATTGAATTACATGCTAATCAAACAAAACTACAAATTCATTTATAGCGCAAAGTAAGTAAGTAAGTAAGTAAATAAGAAAGTAAGGAGGTAAGTAAATAAGTAAGTAAATATAAGTAAGTAAATAAGAAAGTAAGTAATAAAGTAAGTAATTTAAGTAAGTAAATATGTAAGTATGTATATAAGTAAGTAATTAAGTAAGTTACTAAGTAAGTAAGTAATTATGTAACC
>JAUZNK010056970.1:0-15301 GCA_035046665.1 Euphysa ruthae
TCCATGGATTTTTTATTTCCTTAGTTTTGACTTCATACGATTTAACGGGACATGCCCTATCAAATACGGTTTGAAAAATTTCCATACAATTTTCAAAAGCTTGATTGGTATCTTTACTAGTGTGTACATTATTCAACTTTATACTTGAGTTAAAGAATAACGTTTCCTGAGCAAAATTTTGTTTGAATAGTAGTTAACGATATCTATTACAGAATAGAAATACTTCTACTAAAATTTTCTTTTTTATAATTCATTTGAAGAAATGCTTGATTCTTATTGTACAAATAATTAATGTTATATTGCCTTAATGGCATCAGATGAATGCGAAGGCCAACCAGATATTTCTAAAACCTTAAACAATGAAGAAAAAACGATTGTTTGTAATATTTGAAAATGTATCCTGTGTTGCAGAAAGCTTGTAGTGATCCATTCAACAACGCACATACAAAGAGGATCACCAGTGAGTAGCTAGTAAAGTTTTATATATTAATATATATAATATTTAAAATTTTATTTATATTTTCAAAACCATAAAAAATATCAATTCATTATTCAAATTTACAGAAAGTTTTTCTTTTTTTTTTTAAATTTCAGCAATATTAAATCATTTAAATTTTAGAACAATGTTTCATTTTTTTTAGAAAATCTTTCTTTGGTTACAATAGAAGTATCACTAGCTATGATTAAAAATAGATTGAGTATCGCTCCTGGGAAGAAACTCTGCAAACCTTGTAAACAAAATATTGCCGGAGAAGAAGATAGGAAAGAGGAACAAAGTCAAGTTGAACAAGAAGACGATTTTTCAATATCATCACTCGAAGTAACAAGACACGAGATCAACGAAGATCTTTAAGGTTTTTATACATTTCATCTAAAACCTCATTCAATATCTTCAAAACACTCTGAATAAAAATGTTGCAAATGTCAAATAAAACGTAAAGGAAATCATGTCAAAAATCATGTCAATGTTGCCTTGGAAAAAAAGTGTGATAAACCAAAAAACATCGAAAAGAAAGCTAACAACTTGGCGATATGATGGGTTTGATAAAAGAGTTGAAATTCAATGTTCCGATAGAAGGAGACTATTGTTCAACTGCTCACACTTGCACCCCTTAGTTGATAAATATTAAAACCCAAAAACAACTTTGCAGTTACAGAATACCAGACAAAGAATGCTAGAAAGCTTTTCAATTAAAATGGATTGCTAACTATTTCTTTATTGTACAAGATCAAGAAGTAGAAGATTCCTTTACGTTTTACTTCTCAAATGATTTTTTCTAACCATGCACAAAAAAAAAATGGATTTTGTAAGCATCGGAAAAAATATCAACAAAAAGAAACTGCTTTTGTATAACTTAAAGGAATTATATATGCGGTACAAAGAAAAATATCGAGAAATTTTTCCAGGTGCCAATGGTACACATTCTGCTTGTGTTTGCACTTACCACCAAAATGTTGGAGATTTTTGGAGAGTATGAAGATGATTTTGTGATAAACTATAAGCAATGACAACTAAAAATTGTGCAACACTATTGAATTTGAGAGCTGATGCTCCGACAATTTAGTATCTTTCTTTGAAAAGATACAGGGTCATTATTTGATTGCCAACTCACAATCACAGTACCTTTATCAACTGAAATAAGATTTGAATCTATCAAGCTTTATCACTCTTGGTGACTTTGCTGAAAATTATGCTTTCGTTGCTCAAGATGAAATACAGAGCTACTAATGGAGCCCTAACAATATTCTTTTACGCCCATTTGTGATATACTATAAAGACAAGGAAGGTACTCAAACATATTTCTTAATGCTTTATATCAGGCGACATAAAATAATCTTTGTTTAAAAAATAATTCATACCCAATTTCTAAACAAAATTTCCAAATCTGTCCAAAATGCATTTATTTACTGATGATTGTGAAGAACAGTACTAAAGTTGCAAAAGTTTTTATAATCTATGTCAATTAGAGAGCGAATTTTACCTTACAGCTGAATGGAAATATTTTCCCGCTGAAAATCGGGATCGGTGATACTGTGTGTAAGTTGGCAGCGCAAGAATCTTCGAAACGACCGTATTGAAACCAACTACTCACATCAAAAGCCATGTTTGAATTTTTTATTGAGAAAATAAAACATGGTGAAAACAAGTTAGGTGGAAAATGCATTATTTGTTTTATTCAACAAGGTCATTATTTATCTATTCAACCCGTAACTGTGTCCAAAACGTTATTCACATGCTGTTCCTGTTTTACTTCTTATGTAAAAAAAAAGTCAATCTTACTAACTTTTTTCATCTAGAATTCAATATTATAGAAGCAAGCTTCACAGATTTCTTTTCTCTTGCAAGAGAAAATGGATGTCTAATTTTACATAGCTTATTCCTCTCGAAGTAGGGTGCCGATATACAAAACAATAAATATTTATGTGTTATTATACATTTTTTGTAAAAACGATTGTATCTATGTTTCAATCAGACAATTTAAAAATTTATTGGTGATCTGTATTCATTTATTATTGGTTTTAAAACAGGGGTTTTAATAGTTTAATATTTTTTAGATGAATGGATGACTTAATGCGTGCCAGTATGCAATTCTTGCCAAATGCCGAAAGGACGATATCCTTTGCATAAAAATGTTCAATAGACAAAACACTTTTCTTTCTCCTGTTATTCTTGAGGCCTTGGTCTATGATTAAAAAAATGACTTTCACGTTCATCACATAAATTTTGATAATGAAACACGTTTTAAAATTAATACTAACTAATTTCTAAACGAGCATATGCAATACTAGAGCCAATATCAATACAAGTTCAATGACGAAAATATCAAGTAGTTAGAGGTCAAAGCGAAAATTGCTTCGCTGTATTTTTCTTAAGTTATATTTTCTATTTTGACAGCTTCTTCAAAAAAACACAATCACAAATAAATATATAGTAGATAATTTGTAATAAAAAACCAGTATCAAAAACATGCGTGGTCTTATCATCCGGTGGCTCATCTAGCAAAATGTTTCTGGAGGGGCACTTAAAAAATTTTGATAGATTTTCTAGTGATAAGCCTTTGATTTATCCGTTAATAGTGTACCAGCTTTTTTAATACGATCGTGTGATTTTTTTGAAGATTTTGAAGGAGATTTAATAAGGTATGTATGATGCTGTAATGCTTTCTAAATCCAAAAAGGTATTCTAAACGCTTTTTTCTTTTTTTTTTTTTTTTCAAAGAGCTTGGTAGCATTGTTGAATAGAAGTAGTTGAATATAAACGTTACAAAAGAAATGTATCTTCCACTTTCTTTCTTTAAAAAAAAAAAAAAAAATGTCAGCTGATATAAGCTCTTTGGTGACATTAGACATACAGTCATTGAAGCACTCAGCGAGGCAACCTGAGAGTTAACTTTGTAAACTTTATAACAATGAGAAGATAGTGATTGTTTTATAAAGTTAATGATTTTATAAAAAATGTTTTTATCCAAAGAAGAATGGTAAAAGAATGTGGTTTGAAGATATTAGCTGAAAAAATGAGTGGGTGTTAACCAGGGGCTGATTGGAACTTGTTTTAGATCTTAAAATAATTTGCCTTGCAGTGTATATTATAAGTATCTTAAAAAGTTGGTTAAAAATGAAAACGATTGTGAAAATAGAACTCGGAGAGCTTGGGTTGCATATCAGACTAAAAAGTAAGGTATATATATATATATAGCCCAAGGATGGTAAAATGATTTAAAAACTAATTAGATATTAACATCTGATGATAAATTCGCAGGAATGAAAGCATATATGATTTGTTGATATCTATACAACTTAATTTTTTGCCTAAATTTACGAGAACTTGTTTATTTTAGAAAATATTACCGATATAAACATGCTTAACAGAAAATCAATGAAAATATCGACACTTAAATAAAATATTGCAGAGTGGCTGGAATGACGATAGTCACAATTGACTTTTTATGTATTGATTTTTTTTTTTACATTGAATATTTTCTTTGGGTAATATGTTCGAATAATTAATTTAATGCTTATTCAGGGAAAAATATTAAGATTGCTAATGCATAAAATTTTTAGCATCAATCATGTCGTAGCTATCGATTTTTTTTACACCAATCTTTTTATATGTGTTTGCGTGTGTGTGTGTGTGTGTGATTTCTTCTTCTCATTGAGGGCTCAATTTTTACACAGAGCATAATATTCCATAAGAGATTTATACAAAGAATTTACCAATATTTTTAATAAAATTTTCATACAGCTTACACACGGTATTCCTCAGTGAAATAATTTAATGTAAATTCTAAAAAATTCTAAAAAATTTAATTCGTTGAAGACTATATAATGCCGTATTTAAAAAAAAACCCACTATGCTGTGTTCTTATAAATACAGGCTAATTGTGATGTCAGGCTGATCGTAAGTATCATAATTTCTAAGAATGAATTTCAACTTGTGACGACATAAATTTATAAGCTCTGATGTTTTATTTAGGACGTTTCTTCATTATGTTTCAAAATTTCTAGCTTTTTGGAGAGGCAAAAATCACATTTGCATTTCGTAACATTGCATTGAGCGCATTTTTTTACAATTTCCCATAGGATTTTCTTTCGACAATTCGGTATCGCTTTTATCTTTTTGGTGACTGGTTTGCGTATTTCAGCTTAAATTTTATTGCACATGATCCTAGTTTTGTTTTGCTGTTTTCGTGGTGTTGCTGAGATGATAAATTATATTTAATTTTAGACAGTGGTTACATAATGGGCATAAATTTATGTTGTTGCAGTTACAATCTTGGGTTTGGATACTGCTTTTCTGTGTTGGTAAAGTTAAGGTCTTCTGGTTATGGGCACCTATGATTGATTTTACGATTATAATATATTAGTAAAATTATAACTAGCTTTTACATTGTTCCTAATAAATATTTTACAAAACTTATGTGTACGCGGAAAATATTTTTCGATCGGGTTTAAAAAAAATTTAGGAATATTTGCTGATTTGCTGTAAGGTGGGTCGAACCATAGAATTTTTCTTGAACAGTATTTTTTCTTGCTATCAGTATCGCCCTATTGATATATTAGTGGTATATTTTAACATTTCGTAACTGATTTTTCTTAAAGCATCCTCAAATGGTCAAATGAATTCGTTAAATATTTATCCATTTGCTGATAGGTTAGATAACCTTTTTTCAATCGACTTTGGTAGGTTATTTCTCATATTAGGGAGATGATTAGAATCTATGTTTATATAGGTTAATTGGCTTTCAGGTCTTTGAAAGTGGCGAAAAGTGCTATCTTTAAGATTTGGTGTGCTGTTTAGAAAATTAACGATCTTTAAATTGCATTGGATTACTAAGTCAAGCCCATTACCCTTAACTATTGATTGTATTTTCTTTTTTGTGCACTCAAACTCTCGACCACTGAGGTTTTTAACAACTGCTTGGCTATCATCGCGATATAATCCAAAATTTCTAATGTCCATAAGTTGTCCTAGTTGATACAACAGATTGGTACCTACTAATTCACAAACTTCGGCACCATCATATGCATATATATCATCATCAGAAAATTGAATATTATCTAAACATAAAAATAAAAAATGTATTTATAGCATCCAAAAATATATTTATAGCATCCAAAAAGCCTAGGTTACTAATGATGCGTATAAACATGTTTTTAGAATTCAAAATGCTTAAATTTGATGATATTGCAAAGTTAACTGTAGATGTCATACAAGAGAATCGAGAAGTTGAAGGTAACATTTTTTTTTTTTGGTATTGTCGTTTGCAATTTAAATTTAAGTCCTCTAAGTAATTTATCTTGTTATTGGAAAACTATGACAGGGCTGTTAGCAAAATAAATTCTAAAAATCGCGCTATGTGTGATACCAGTATAAAATTTGGTAAAGAAATGCATTTAATACAACTCGAAGCAAAATTTCAAGTTGTCATGCTCAATATATTGAATGCTAGTTTTAGTATTAATGCCAATCGTGACGTGAAACTTACTTTTTGTAAGCTGTGAAAGAAATTTTCTTATAAGTAGAATCTATTTTCGATCTATATATAATTATATAATTATAACTGCGTAGTTATAATTATATAAATATAATTATAATATAATTATTATATAAATATAATTATAACTACGCAAAGTACAATGCTACTGTATGAATTCGGGTGTATTTATTTTTTAAGTCAATTTGCAAATTACTCCACGAAGCTGTGACAACAGAGGAGGTAAGAGAAGGTGTGGAAATATTTATATTAATATATATATTAATATAAATATTAATATAAATATATATTTTTATTATAATTGGAACAATGTATTGGTTAAAAAATTTTAAAGTAAAAAAAAATCGGTAGATTGAATATGGGATGTTTATTGAGTATAACTAGATGACGGTGTGAAAAAGGCAACAAAGGTTCGGAAGTTTAAGCAAAACTCTAAACCCTATATTTACTGCCCGCCCCAATGTAACATTAAACTCACTTCCAGGTTCAGAATTCACTGGGGCAGTTAGCAGCTCGAGGACAATTCACTAAAAAGCTGTAAATTTATCGGTCAATTAACTAAAATACAGATGATTAGAAAAATTCATTTAAAAAGATATTTGGTTTGCGATTTTTAGCAGCTTTTTTTTCATGAAAAACCTGGATGACTAATTGAGTTAAACTTTATAAAAAATTATTGTCGCATACATTAAAAATTAAAAAACTACTAATTATATACTGGTTTAATACTAACTACAAATGAAAAATCGGCGATTGGCTGAACCATTCAAACATTTTTATATGTTAACAGAAAGAACTCGCATTGAAAATTTTCTCTCTATCCAACAATATTATTTCAACTACTATCATTATAGTTACGGAAAAAGAGGAGTTGAAGACAACAACAAAGCAATTAAGAAACGAAAAAATAAAAGAACATATTTCTTATATGATTGATAACTCCTCGTTACATGGCTTCTCCTACATATTTGACAAAAGGCACCCTGTTAGGCAGGCTGCATGGTTTTTGATAACATTTTCAGCCTTTGTTTACGCTATGGATAAAGTATATGAAAGTACAATGAGTTATCTTTCGTTTCCATTTAATACAGCTCTCATGAGAATTTATTTGGAGGAAATGGACTTCCCTGCTGTTTCTTTCTGTAACTTGAATGATATGCGAATGAGTGTAATAAACGGAACAAAGATAGATGCAGCTATACTTGATCCTAGCAAGATGGCAAATGTCACAGCAGATGAATATCGAAATGCAACATTGGGAGCAAGACACAATTTACATGAAATGTTAGTTGATTGCTCGTTTAAAGGAATGAAATGCTCAACGGATAACTTCACTGAATTTAGTTGGATGCAAGGCGACAGATGTTTTACATTCAATTCAGGGAAGAAACCACATAAACTTTTGAAGGTGCAAGGAGCAGGAATTAAAAGAAGTTTAGAGCTTATAATAAACGTTAAACATTATGAATATTATAAAGATAGTATGATTGGTGTAATACATTTAATACTTCATGGACAGGATGAAACACCTGTTAAACTTCGTGGACCTATGATTTCGCCTGGTTTTACAACATACGTTCAAGTGGAAAAGAAAAGGGTATATATTTTCATTTTAAAGTTATGCAGAAGAAAGCACACTAAAATTACTGCAGTATAAAATAATATTTGAGCTTGTATAAAAAAACGTTAGCCTCGAAAAAAATAAAAAATCTAAAAAAAAAAAAATGTCACCCTGAAATTGATTCCCCAAATTTTCTACATACTTTTTTGATTTTTTATTTAAAAATTTGATATTGAAGAATTATTTTGCTTTTAGGAGAGTTTAAATCTTTTGCAGTAAAATGAAAATTGAATAGTCAAAAGGTAGCTTGCAATACGATTTTTTTTCATTTTTGATTTTTGATTCATTACCTTAGCATATCATTACTAGAATAACACATCGATATCACAAAACCAGACAATTACGCGATTCGTATTGAATTGATATCATCAGATCTAAAGAGAATTTAAGCAAAAGTTATAGTACAAAAATTTGGACTTTTGTAGCTTATCAAGATTTCAGCAGTTCTCTTGAAATAAAAGAGTTAATCGAAGTCATTTGATATGAGAACCTCTGTAACATAACCATGAGAACCTCTGTAACATAACCATGAGAACCTCTGTAACATAACCATGAGAACCTCTGTGACATAACCATGAGAGCCTCTGTAACATAACCATGAGAACCTCTGTAACATAACCATGAGAACCTCTGTAACATAACCATGAGAACATCTGTAACATAACCATGAGAACCTCTGTGACATAACCATAAGAAAAAAATTATTATTAGAGGGTCTCATAAATTCATCGCAATACAGGTTTTATAATATAAGGAAGCAAATTTAACCAATTTCATTTTTATACAAAAGAATGAAGTAATTCGAGTGGAAAATATGTAACATTATTTTGATAGTCCTTGTGTTTTTGTTTTTTTTTTTCTTGTTTATTCATTAGATCTTGCAACCTTTCTAACAGACATAGAATGTTTTTCTACCTAATTATTCCTATCCAATTTAGATAATCAATTTGAAAAAGCCCTATGAAACCAACTGTGGTTCATTAGAGCTAAAATATTTCAACGGTTATTCCATGCACACCTGCTGGCTGGAAAAACTTACGGAGTATGTATATCAGCAATGCAACTGTAAAGACTTTTTTATGCCGGGTGAGTACTATACTTTATGCCAGTTAGGTATTTATACTTTAAACCATGTAGGTATTTATTATTTACCTAACAATTTAGTCAGCACCTCAAAAGAATGAAAATAAAAGCTTAATTCTTAATTAAAACAAAAACTAAAGCTTTCCCATTTTTAGTGAAATATTTTGAAAATCACGAAATAGTCAAACTCTAATTCTTAACCGATGGCATTACTTATGTTGTATTTTTATATATATGTTCAAAAACTTTGTGTGAATACTTTTTTTTTTTTTTTTTTTTTGTTAATAGATTTGTGAAAAATTGTAAGATGTGTGAGGATAATGAATTAACATATAATAAATGTACTTTCTAAAATATGGCGCTTTGTTAAAAATTTTCTGAAATCTTGTTTAATATATTATACATTCAGACAGGTTGAAATTTTTAAACTTTTTTGGAGTCAGGCTCACTTATGTCTTTGAATACGGCCAAACCGTCCTCTCGATAAAGCTATAATAGCACGAAGTTGAAAGTTGAAATACTGAATAAGAGCCAACGAGCTCACATACTTTGGCTCCATCGAATGCACCTATCGAACAGACCGTTGTTATTTTTCATCCATGCTTGCTTGCTGTTTTAGAGCAAAGATTTCCTTGCATGAAAAATTATCTCTTTTTCTTTGTCTGTAATTGTTGTGTAGTTTTGAGCAGATTTAATTGCGTTTTTAACAGGTTTTCTTGGATTGAAAGATAAAAGTCCTTAATATCAAAGGTAATAAATTTAAATTTTTGCGACGATCAGGTAAACCAACTTAGTGCATCTTGCGTGTTTTTCCAATTTTTCACTTTTAGAGAGTTTACAACGATAGGATTTACTCGGTCTAGTATATTTTTATTTATTCGTCCGAGTTCGTTTTTTGCAGGATTTATTAATCGTATGATTGCGTTGTTCAAAAAGTTTTCTTTATGGTGATTTAGTGTAATAAATGAGTTGTTTTCGCTATTAATTGTACTTGAGAGAATGCGGTTGAATCTTTCGTATTAGTTTTTCCCAAGAAATTTATTTTATTTATTTATTTTTTTTTTTTTGGTTTTCTGATAGGAACTGGTTATAGAATTTATCAAAATGTTTCTGTATTCTTTCTTTGTTAAATTAAAACTCGTTTTCAAATGCTATCAGTTCTTATATTTAAGGGAGAGATTTTTTTGATTTAAGTTTTGTTAAATTCTTCAAAAATTCGTTCATTAAAAATAGCTTTCCATTGAATTCGTTTGAGTGTAGATTATATTTTCCCCATTAACTGTACTTTATAACTTCATTGTGAGTGGGTCGAATTCTTTGTAGAATAATTTAAATTAAATTTTTCCATTGTAAACACGAGGTACACAGTTTGTGTTCTTAATTACCCAATATTCATTAGACAATTCTGTTTCGTTGTTATACTTTAAAATAATTTTAAATGGTTCGCAACAAGAAAGAAAGATGTCCTCTCCAACAAAAATTTTTTTAAAATAGCATTGTATACACATCAACCATTGCATCAGATTTAAAAGATTGCAAAGAGAGATCGTATATAGGTTTATATTGCACTGCTTTCAAACTCAGATCTGCGAATCATGTAATTAAGAATTTTAAACGATTTTAAATGTTTGCAACAAGAAAGAAACATGTCCTCTCCAACAAAAATCCTTTCAAATAACATTGTATACAAAGTAACCATTACATCAGATATACAAAGCTATAAAGAGAAACCATATAAAGGTTCATGCTGCACTGCTTTCAAACTCTAGTAAGCGAATCATGTAAAATCAATTAAAAAGTATAATAACGAAACAGAATTATCCAATGAATATTCTCTTTGTCTCAATGAAAAGACCGATATAACTGAGCATCCCATTGACAATCCCTTGGATAAATGATTTGAGATCGTTTCTAAAAGCCCACATCAAAACAAGTTTCAACCGTACGAATTCGACACTAAAGATTAGATGACGTCAAAACTCGGAAATCTTACACCGTGAATAACGTTATTTTCAATTTATTATATATATTGTTCGCATTTGAGATTAAGCGAAATCGATTCTTCTGTCCTTTCCGCAATTGGCTAGGCGAGATTCAAACGAACGCAATTGTTCGAGAATGCTCTTCACCGCAAAACTCGTAACCACAAGTGAATTTTAACAAGTATGAATTGCGAAGCGTCTGTCTAATTCCAATAAGACTGACAATCAACTTCAAACTTAGGCATGGCTGATGAGACCACAAGGAGGTATAATAATAACAATAATAATAATAATAACAATAATAAAAATAACAATAACAGCAACAATAATAACAACAATAATTTGCTTCTTTGATTATGTGTCAATATCAGGATATTTGGTTACAACGGCAATTAATTTGTTTCTCCAAGCAGTTTTGAATTCAGCCAGTACTGCAACAGATTTATATGGTTTTGAAAATGGTTTGTGTTTAGTAATGAATTCTTTGGCATTACGTATATTTAAACAGTCAAGAAATTTATTGAATATTTCACAATATTTTGCAGTACCGGCTGATTTCGGTAGTCAATACTCCTTAAGGGCGACACTTATAGATGATTTGTGACTTATGCAACAAGGCAGACATTCATGACTGAAAATGGTGTTAATTTGATATGTTCGGTAGTAATTTTCCAACAAAACTGAAGTTCACACTCTAAATCATCCAACAATAAATCTTTAATAAGACTCCAGGTATGATAGTGGTTGTCATTCCACAAAAGACGTGAAATTTTTTTATCATAATGTGCTAAATTATTACGACCGATTTTCATCAAATGTGGCTGGTCACAAATAAAACCAAATATCACTATCATCTTCAGAATGCATGTTTTTGGTCTTGTAAACAATGCTCTTGACTTTATAATTAAAAACTGTTGTATGTTTTATGCGAAATGTAGAGTAGCGGTGAAATTCTTCGTAGCAAAGTTGTCAAGAATGAATTTCATAGGGTTAACGATATTTCACATTAAAAAAACCAAAAAACATGTGATACAAATTTGCCGGTTTTTTTCAAAACAGTTTCGTTCTGTGTTGCTTAAATCTACGTACCCAATTAAATCACTTGTATGCTTATCACAGGTTATATCTTTTTGGATTCTAATTTCGTCCAATAGAAGGATAACATAGTTTTGATCTTCTTTTGAATAGTTCTGAACATTTTTAACAAGCTCATTTACTACAGACATCTCGATTAAAATCTTGTGTTTGCCGAAATTAATTTGTATAATCTCTCTGACGTCTACGATTAGGTAACATAAGAAAACCTGTTTTACTATCTTCATCACATCTGACATCATCATAAAAAGAAGGGAATTTGGCAGGTAGTCCTAAAGAATATCAAATATTGTTTGGATGATACCGAACAACAGTTTTTGAAGAAGAGAATGTATTTATGATGTTTCTAACAGAAAAATTTCATGAAGGATATGATTTTAGCATCATCAGCATTTGAAATAGTTGAAGCAAAGCCATTGTGGAGTGAATTGTCTTTAATGTGAATTGATTTATTTTCAGTTTCATGTTTCATTTTCATTTCAATTTCACATATTAATTTTTTAAAAGAATATTTTGCATAATTTACTTTATACGTTCAGGTGCAGTATTTTTTATAGGAGCCTGTAATTTTGCTGGTATCAATAAGTAATACTTTCTTTCTGTTTAAATTTTTGATTTCTTTTGCTTCTGATTTGTTACAATGGGTACACTTGGTCTTATCAACTGCTGAAAAAATGGTACAGGATACATGGATAAAACTTTGATTGAAATAATGGAGAGCTAAAAGCCTCTCGTAAAGATAAATGAATGAATTTGGAGAAATGATGATTTTGTTTAGCCGCCATAAATGTCCGATAATGTTATATCACAGTCCTCCGATATAAATTTTGTAATCTATTAAAAGAATCTAACTGATGTGTCTTTTACACAAAAAACCGTTTAAATATTGATGGTTTCCAATTTTGGATTTGTCAAAAGCGTTGGTAACTGCAAAGTCATGAGAAATAAATGTTCCGAGAAATCGAAACGCGCTATTAATTTAACTTAGTGTTACGAATTTATAACTAGAACCTAGTGCTATAAGGGAACGGCAAATTAAAGGTGGCGTACTTGTATGTGAACTATTACTTTCCTTTTATGTAAACGAATAGGTATTAAAAATTAATTCTGTAATTAATCAATTAATTTTGTGATGTCAGGTATAAAATGCTCAATTCACGGTTGCCATATTTCACGCAGGTCTAAATATATGGGGTTAAAGGGGAATTTCACTCAATTTCTGAATATTGCGAGTATTAAAGATATCATCGGTCGATTCAAATTTCAAAACTGCTTGGAGAGACAAAGTAGTTGCTTTAGTAACCAGATTTTGTGTTATTGACACATCATGACACATGTAAAACATTGAAGACTGGAGAAACACCAACATTGAACCTTCCAGTCAAAAGCATACTATCCTTTACATTTATACCGAGATCATCGGCTGAGAGTATTTCAATGAAAAGCAAATTAATTCATCATCATCCTCATCAACTCTTGTATAAGCAAGTTATAAAAACTTTGACAAATTTAAAAAGCGTAATGAAACATTGAAGTTACCCTCTTCTTGGGAAATATTATATACAAATGGCGATATAATTTTTAAATGTTACGATGATATTCATTTTGTAGCAAAGTATTTACATCTATGCAAATAATACTCTAGCCTTCAAATACTTTTCTTGAATGTTATTCATGAATTCTACACAAATTAATTTTGTTATTTTATTATATTTTTATTTTTATTTTATTACAATAATACATGTTATTACAATAATACATGTTATGAATAAGTAAAAACAAAAACATCAGACATTACAAACGACACTTAACATATTTCACCTTTCCACTCTTTAATTCGACATTAAAAAATTTGCAAAAAAGGAGAAATTTTTAATAAAATTTGGGAGTGTGTTCCAAATAAAACTGTCTTTAAACTCGAATTAGTTTGTTCCATAGGTCGTAGAAAGAACGGGAGGAAAATTTGACACAAATTTACTTCTAAGATTATACGGTGCATATTTCAAAGAGAAGATATCTTGAATGATTCTCGGACTCATACGATATATAAATTTCAGTCATAAGCAACTGTAAATGTCTTGTGTGCACGCTACAACTGTTGTCAATAATTTGCAGTTCATCAAGATCAAGAGCAAAGTTTCAGTAATTTGTTTTTGGAATCCTCTATCTATAAGATGATTTTCCTTTTTGAAACAGAACATCCAAATCAAAGGACAATTAGAAAAGTATAGCACAAACCTAAATTTCTGGTTCGTCTTTTTACAAATATTAATAATATGATTAGAAATTGAAAATTTTTACACATGACAGCTCAACCTTGTTTTTTTCAAAAATATTTTTATTACAGATATATAAAGATAAATTTGTCGTCATGCTTTTCTCTCCAAGAAGCATCAGTTGGAATTTTGATGGGTTAGCGGCAAGGGAGATTGTAGAAAACTAAGCGCATATACGGATTAATCCAGCTTTAAAAAAATTGTTCAAACCACATTATTTAATCAACCAACGTGAGTCTCTGACTATGATTTAGATAGATTTAAATCTACCTTGATTGAAATAGCTAAAATTTCGAGCGAGTTCAAGTATTAGTATTTCAAACATTCCTCAATACTCTCTACTGTCGTCTCTATCACCAGCGTAACTTTGAGTGGCGAAATATTTCTTAAAACCTTCTCCCTAACATTAAAAAACAAAAAAGTTGATGACACAAATGATTTACATTTAGACTAATCCCCTCTCCACATTTCAGCTGTTAAGATTAAAAAACTAATAATTTAAATTGATGTTTTCTTACTCTTTCTGATGTTTTCTTATATACTAAAATTTAACTTCATTGTATTTAGATAAATGTGAGAAATACATTAAAGTGTGGCTGAAATTTCCGAAATGCAAACTAGAAATATTTCATTTAATTCCAAAAAATGGTACAAGCACTCAAAAAATAAACATTATTTTGTAGTTATGTACTAGGTAATACATCTGTTGCAAGATGGTTTTTAGAGTTGTAGAATTAAATTTAGGAAATAATCTTCTTAGAAGCTGTGGTAACGTATATCCATTCATTCTAAAATATGATTTCAACATCTAAATTTTTAATACTATAATTCTATTCTCTAATAGGCGAAATACCAATCTGTTCACTTACGGATTCAATGGCATGCATGTGGCCTGCATGGGGTAAGTCAGCTGCTTCTTCAATATATAACGAATGAATTAATTTTGGAATTAATTTTCTATGTGAGTTTCTTTTTCATTTATAGTTCTATCAGCTTTACACAGTTCAACGTGAAATTTGCCACTTTAATAAAAAAAATATATATATGAAAAAAGCTTATCGCTTATTATAGAATTGTGTTGGCATGAAACGTAATGTAGTAATTTTTTAAATTTTTGAATACTTTATTGATATTGGTAAACGAAATTATCGAATGATTAAAAATCATTGATCTCTCTCTATCTCTCTCTCTCTTTTCTCTCTCTCTCTCTCTCTCTCTCTCTCACTCTATATATATATATATATATAC
>JAUZNK010056981.1:0-15300 GCA_035046665.1 Euphysa ruthae
ATAGACTGCGTTTTCTTCTTCGAGTTCCAAAAAAACCTTATCTGATTGACATTTTTTTCAAGGGTTAATTTTGATAAATAATATATATTTTGAACAAGCATCAGTTTGAGCTCATTCTATCTTTCATATTTCATTCAACGCTTGTTTACTAAAATCATGGTAGCCATGTTTCAATACAGAATTGCGCTGATTTTTTTAGGCATACACAAATCGCTTTAAAAATTAAAAACGTCAAAATGTTTCTTGCGGATGACTTTTCCCAAGTAATTTCCTCGTCTAAATGGAAAAGTCAGACGAGGCAAATCGTTTAATTTCAACAGTATTTCAGATGACTAAGGGATAAAAATGACGTCACACAGTCCAAAAGTGACAGAAATTTATTACTAGGGCCACTGTTGCAAATTCAATTTTGTTGAAAGGGTATTTATTGACATGGTTCCAGAAATTATTTTCTAATCGACATAATATATGTAAGCGACGCTACTCAGATTCTAAATGATAAAAAAATCTTATAGTGCAGGCCGCTGTGTCTTTCGTGTGCATAGCTGTGTTAAAAGCAAATTTGTCACCTGATACCTGTAAAATTATTCCATCCTTTTTACAGTTAGCAAAAAAAAAAAAAAAAAATTGAATTTTTTCGTATAATTTGAAAAATCATGTGAACTGGATCTAAAAAAGTATAAGAATTTTATGCTAAAAACCTAATCTCCGAAAGATATAAGCTTCTAAAGATAGTATAAAACATTATCAGCTCTAAACGAGGAAACATATCTTTTATCTGTACTTTTTTGTCTTGTATTGCATGATTGATTGATTGATTGATGTTTGCAGGTTGTAAAATAATTGATTATTATGTTTATAGTGTTATTATTGTGTATTTTACAGAACAGAATTAGTAGCGACCATACTCAATTTATAGAAAAATTGCGATATGTTAAAAGTTAAAAGTTATGTGTAAAGTGTTATATATTACGAATACCATATAAAGTTTTAACCTTTTTTTATGGAGTTACAGTTATTGACTTAACAGATATACAGATTTTAGACATGGCTGAAATGATGTTCATAGCAAGTATAGTGAGTTTAAAAAAATTAAAGCTGGTGCTCACTAATATATACACCATTAATTTCCTCTTAGAAAGTTACACTATTTATAAATATTCAGTATCAGAATCAGTATGTAACCTTACGTCACTGCAACCGTTCGTCTCATTGTTTGAGCAGTCATTTACACGTATCGGTACACAAAAAATCATTCTTTTAAAGTGACTCACCACTCAACCCCAACCAAAATTTCAGCAAAGGCGTGATACGTTCGACCTTTTTAAAATGAGATAAATATAGAGTCTTCCGAACATCTTATATCTTAGAGCACTCATAGTCGGTGGTAGTTGCGAGGAATCTTGTCATCATGATTTTTGAAAAAATAAAACCAACAGAGATCTGTCAACATCGAAATTTTATCTAATACATTTTTGTTCCCATAAGTTAGGACTTCAAAATTCACACTTGAGTACAAAATACATTTGAGAGTTTGAAGATTTGTTTCTGTTTCACCCAAGCACGAGAGTAATTCCAGAATAGAATTTCGACCAAGTCAATTTGCTTTTGTTGTGAAATCGGCCAATTTTATCACAACCTGTGAAAGCGTGAAAACCCAAAATTGTATCTGATCTCTTAATACTGAGGGCCTTAAAACAATATTAAATATTGATGTCTCGTTCATCCAGTCCTTTTCCGGTTCGAAAGTACATGGCAAGCGGTGATCATTCACAAAAAAAAAATCGAAACTAAAAATACATCTGTGTATTGTGATAAAAATATAACTCTCCGTAAAAACATCATGTAATACGACATGAATAGTATGCAAAACAAGTGACGAATCAGCCTCTAAGTGACAATAAATTTTAAAATCTGGATTGATTTTTTTGGTATTTATGATTTTTGTAAGATCGCTACTTAATATGGAGTGTCGAATTTGACTTAGCTATTACAAAATCTCAAATGAAACACACAACTAGCAAGAGTTCAACTAAAAAAAAAAAACACTTGAAAAATAGAAATATTATACTTATATTTAATCACCAATTTAATGTGTCCTTTATTCTCGCTTCCAAAATGTAAAGCTGTTCCAAGGAATCAATCTTTTCAAATGCGTGTTGGTCAATTTCATTAGCAACAATAGACGAGCCTTGGCCACAAGAGACCCAATAGCTGTTTCTTTTTTCTTTCTAATGACAAGGTAAGCACGCGTCTTTGGAAACTATTAAATATTTGCACCACAATACAATAGGGGATTGATTATTTATATGGTGTATAGGAAAACATTCTAACTTGAAAAAACCTGATGCAAAATATAATATCATTTTAAATCCACTGGTCAGGTCACTAAATAAAATTCTTTAAGCTAAGATCTTTAGAGTTGATTTATACTTCCTCAATCTATAAGGAACTTTTGTTCCGAATATTGCTGAATCTTTTCGGCTTTTTTTGCTTGTCCTATTGGTTGAAGAGGGTGATACATCACGATAGGAACGGTCAACCTGATATTATGAATTTCGATAAGGTGAATAGTGTGGAGATTAAGATGAGCTGAAATGACAAGGAGCACCGAATAAAGAGGAGATTCAGAACAATGACAAGAAGCTCCTGATGACAGACAAGATGGACTCCTTGATAAATGGTGAGATGCACTTCCTTATGAATGACTAGATGCCCTGAATGGTGTGAAGATGAGCCCCATGATGATGAATGGCGTGAGGCATCCGTCCCTGATGTATGATGAGATGTCCTAGTTGAATAGCGAGAAGAAGCACCTCTGGATGAATGATGTAGAGATGCACTTCGTGATGAATAGCGGGGAGATTAAAGTCAGCGAAATGCAATTGCTGAACCCTGTGAATATTCTGGACGGAGAGATTTTGTATGAGGAAGTGAAAAGGAGTAGATTTCAAAAAACGGAGATCGCGAACAGAACAAAGACCAGAAAAAGAAGCACTAGATTTTGCGATCACCTTTATCACTGAACTTTTTAGTTTAGTTGGATTACTTTTATCTAAAAATAAGACAAAAAAATACAAAAAAAATCCTAAACTGTGATTAACCTTCCAAATACAGATTTAAGATAGAATGCAGGGATAACGTAAAATTCTTCATAAAAATATGCCATCAGAAATCTGTAAGGTTGTCATCCAGGGTTCAGACAAACTTATTTCCAGGATTTTTGGTGTAAAATTCTCTATAGTAAGGATGTTTTTTTGCTGACTTTGCAGAAAATTCTGACCTTAATTCGTGCCTAAGTACACGCTGACACTGGAAAAATTCGTGCCTATTTTCATGCCTACTCGGCAAACATACGACCTCTTGTTGACCGTCTTGTTTTGGTCTTACATGGTCTAAGGCGTATTGTAAATTTCTTACAAATGAGGATTTATTTTATGACGTATCTTAAAGATGCAAGCTTAATACGAATAAAATTGAAATTTTGTATTTTTTACTCTCTGTTTTAAAACACGTCTTATATCTGTCTTATATCCGTCTTGAATAATACATCTTTTAGAAGCCTTGAGCAAGACGAATTGAGTAAGCAATTTTAGGGACGTTTCTACGAAGAAGCTTCTTTATGGTTCTCATCTGAAATAGATGGGTACTTTAAATGTAATATTTTGTGACCTTAGCGACCAAAATACCATAATTTTAGGCCAAGATTTATATAGTTTTGCTCATAATTTGACTTTGTGACAAATGTTAACGCCCTCCACCACCCGTTGAAATGTAAGTGTTGATTTCATGTAAAAAAAAACACAAAATTTAAAATGAGTTGAGGAGTCCTTATAATCCTTATAGAGAGCAGCTAATTTTAAAATATTTTTACTTTAAAGCTCTTAGTAATATTAGTGCATTGTATATACATTCCTTACTTTTTCTAATATGTTCATGAATTTTTTCCTTTACAGAAGTTAAGTAATACAATAGTACAGCCGAAATATGAGTCATGTTTGAGTAAAAAGTCTGATGGTTCTCGACGCATTTGCCAAAAACGATCTTTTCGTGGAAATAAATATACAAAATAAAAATACTTTGTGGAACTCTACACTGAATCTTTAGAAATGACGATTTTCCGCGACCAATTTTTACACACTGTTGTATATTTGGCAAATGTGATTCTAGCCATTTTAGACAATTATCCCTAATACCATAACTTTGTAGTTTTTTAACAATACGCTATGATTCACTGTGTCAAACGCTTTAGCAAAATCTAAAAAAATGCAACAGGGTGTTTTCTTTTTTTCTAAGGCTTCAATAATTTTTGAGTATATATCATTTATAGCAAATACAGTAGCTTTTATATTTTGAAATCCAAATTGCTGTTTAAATATAGTTTTTTTCAAAGAAGTTTGATAATCTCGAGTGCAATAGTCTTTCAAGCGACTTACTAATTATAGCTAATACAGATATTGGTCTGTAGATAGAAGTAATCATTTTTGAGTCACCATTATAAATAGGAAACACTTTTGTCTTTTTTAGCATTCCAGGAAAGATTCCAGTTTCAAAAGACTTGTTAAAGATGAAAGTTAGGCTATCAGGTATGTAGGGACCGGCAATTTTGACAAGTTCTGGTAAAATGCCATAAACATTTTCTGCCTTTTTCCTGCCCAGATTGTTGAATGGTTTCACATCTTTATTATGTGTTATATCATTAAGAAACATGCAGCTAAGGCAGGTATTTTTCAGATAAATTTGCTTCAGTATTTCCTATTTTTGACAAGGTTACCTGCAGCATTAATAAAATAACAATTGAAAGTGTTGCAACTATATTTTGAATGGTAACAATTTTACCGTCTTTATTTAGGTATATTTCACTTTTTTTTTGTACCTTTTGTTGTTTACAGTAGCTTTTATTTGGGACCATACCGTTTTTATTTGGGACCATACCGTTTTTATTTGGGACCATACCGTTTTTATTTGGGACCATACCGTTTTTATTGAATATTCTTTGTTATTAAAAAACTTTATATGAAAATTCTTTTTTACTTTTTCTGATAATAGAATTTGTCATGTCCCTGTAGTACATATATCTATGTTGGCAGAATTCATCTTACATTTGATAAATTTTTTAGAACATTTGTTTTCCATAGGTATTGATCTGAGAATGGATTTAGTGTTCGAAGGTTTTTGTTTTTGTTTTGTTCCTTTTTACTCAATATTTTGTACGGTGCATGTTCAATAATGAGATTCTCACAAATTTATCAAGAAAATTCTTAAAAAAGCTATCAGCATCATCATTTGAACTTTTATGTTCTGGGAAGTTGCATGTTTTAAAATATTCACAAAAGTTTTTTGAAAAATTATGAAAACTTCTATTTTTTAGTGTTTGCTTTTGAGAATTTCCTAGTATGTCATTTAGAAAAAGAAAATTTTGCAAATGATCTGATGTTGTTTCTATTGAATTTCCTCTTATTGCTTCTCTATCAAGACAATTGGTAAAAAAAATATCAATTCGTGTTCGTCTGCTTCTATCGTTGATTCTGGTTGGTTGTAAAATACAAGGCTGAAAGGAGTTATATAAGCCTTATGAATTCATTGACTTACGTGAAAAACATATAAAAACTGAATAACTGGAAGGGTGTGGAATAAGAGAATGTTATAATTTAGATTTCTCTAGCGTTTTTAAACAGATTGTTAACCGAAAAATGTAACTGTTTTTTTACCGTTAAACTATATAAAATTAGAAGAAAATATAAAATAATCTTTCATACAAGAAGAAAATTTAACCCAGTAAGTGAGCTATGCCTAATTACAACACGTCAGTAGATGAGATGTTTTTTCCCATATGAGTACAATTCCTCTCGGTTATTGGGATGAATTTATGTCAGCTCAGCATATTTGGGGTATCCTGGAGTTTACGGTCCGATTTAAAAAATTTTTTTAAATATTTTACGGTCCGGTTCAAAAAAAGTTATTGTATTCAATAAAAAAGATTTTATTTCGAATATCTATTATTCATAATACTATTATACTTATTATACTATTATTATAATAATAGATATTTGAGTAACTGCTGTGCTGACAAAAATAGTTAAAATTGTAGTCCATCAGAAATAAATTTCATAAAAACTGAAAAAAAATCTTGTTATATTTCAAGGCGGGAATTTTTACTCATAGTTTAGAATTTTGCGGTTATCTATTATATGGCAATTTCCTAAATTTGTTTTTGTTTCAGAATAGTACTAAGTGTTGTTTCATATTTTGAAATTTTGCTAAGATTTTAAATTGAAATGTTTTGAATTTTTTTTCGACTTTTGGCTAGGAGACGGTTTAATATATATATATATTATATATATCGAAACTATACTATATTTTTTCAATAGACGGTTTTTTTTTGCTCTAAAAATGTAGGAGTCTTTAAATTTTGCCGATTTTTTCAATAGATATCATAAACCTCTGAAAATATCGTAGAAAACGGAAAAAGTGTATTAAAATAAATTTTGTTTGAAGAATATTTTTGAAATCGTAGTAAGTTTGTTTAAAGTAAACTCCAGGATACCTATAGTTGGTTGTTTTGCTCTTCGAAAAAAAATTGACTTTTTTATCTTGGTTGCCCCTGGAATGAAATTATTTCTCGTAGACAACAAATTTTATCTCAAACGAAAACCTGTCTCACTCAACAGGTTGGATTTTATCCACATGAACAGCATCTTAAATTTCTTCTCATTTTTCTCAGATTTTTCTTCTGGAATTTTGTACGGGAAAAGGTCATACTTAATGCTGATACATGTATGCTAAAACATGTAAAAAATGTAAACATTTGTATTTGTTATTTGGCAACGGGAAGATGAATTTGAAACGGACTGGTGAAAAAATTACATTGCTATCCACTAAAGTGTACAGCGTGATTGAAGGTAAACATCCGCCAATTATTACAATTTTAGCCTGCTGAGAAGGTTTTTACTGGAACAGTGACTTGGTCGTAGATTGGTATTAGGTAAAATATGATTAACGGTACAAAAAAATGCCTTCGCATTTTTCAATCTAATCACGAAAAAGCAAAATATTCAAGATAAATTCATTCATATTTATTCGACATAAATTTATTTATAAATTGGTTTATTTCGAGTGACTATGATTCATGCGAGAAAAGTATATATTTTCCTGCTCTTCTCGGAAGGCTTTCTTTCCGTTATTGTGCAAACCCACCTCCTGTTCTGGGACATATATATATATATATATATTTAAGTTTGTGTTACCAGTTTTTATAACATTCTCTGTCTAACATTTCTGTGCTGATGATAGTTTTTTATTTTAACTTAATTTTTGACTTCATTTTATTGTATAGATGTCGTAAAGAAGAGTTCTCCCGGGCCTAAGAACATCGATATAAGTTTTCCCAGGCCTAAGAACATCGATATAAAACAGCAAATCGGGCAATATTTGAAGAATACACCTTCAAGTGTGAAAGGAATTTATATACAACCTTTTATATGATACAAAATCAACTTATTTGATGGATTATATATTAGTTAATCCTTTATTCATATCGAACTTCATGCCGTGATTTTTCTAACAAGTGAAAGTGTTTCTGCGAAAAGATATTTTTAAGAATTGTTTAAGATGTTTTACATTAAACTTGTGTAAGATCTCTTAGATAAGTCTTCTTAAAGATTCTGTTGCAGTTTTCTTTGATCAAAAATTATCATATTTTAATCTTTAGCTTGTCAGCAAGCTTGCATGCTTTCTCTACCCTTTATATATTGATGGTATTTTTAGACATTCTCTGTTCATTTGAACTCTCCTTTATCTAGATAACGTATTTTGTACTTGATGACTAAACGAGATATTAAAAATTTTATTAATTTTTAAGGCAAGGATAGGCTCAAAAATGGTTATGACAATATTGCCATTGCGATCCATCGACACGATACACACAAGAAAAAAAAAGGAAAGAGTAAAAATAAAAAATTGTAATTAATTCCTGTAAACATTCGGTCTACGAACCTTATCAAGTGAACTCAGAAATAAATATTTAATGACATATAATTTTTGCTCATATTTGTTCTACGTAGAGGAGCACACAAATTCAAATTACTATTTTGAAATGGAGTTAAAAAGGTTTCAGATAGTTTGAATATTTCAGACTTATAATTAAATTTAGGGTTGACGCAGAATTTAAAAGAATGAGCGGCTATGCATTGATTAAATCTCATTTCAACATAAAGCCAATTTATTTCTTTGAACTGATCAGTGCCAATATTGAAGTGATGACAGAAACGGATACACTTGTTTGGAGCAGTTTGATGGGTATTCAATACCTGAAATAATTTTATAGATGTGGTCGGACTTCATGGTAGTCAAGCTTTGAAACTTGTCAGAAATTCTTATTTTTGAAATAACATTTGTTAGGTTTAATCTGCTGAAATATGTTTTTAAAGTAAATTATAGTAAAAAAATTCGTGAATTTTCAAATTAATCAATATTGAGAGATTACCGGCCGGAACTGATGCACATTTTATAATCAGATTGGTCGGACATGTTGTAGTTTGTTCCAGACATTGGCTGATGACCGTCATTGCTTCAGGAGCTGGTATATGTGTTCCAACCCAAGTGAATGATTGGGCCAAGTTGACAAAATGGAAGCACACCTACTGAAAAATTCATGCTGTGGTCCGAGTTGGTGACCCAGCCAACTGTGTCAACCGAGTTGGTGATCCAGTCAAGTTTGGCTGGAGTTGACAAAAAATAACTATATGAGGTGCACACAAGATTACACATAAATTATCTAGTCCAAGTTGGCAAAACGGCCTATTAACTTATTTAGTTAATTTTAACCATGGATTATAAAAAAGTCAAAACAAAATGGGAAGTTGATGATCTACACGTATTTTTTTTTATAAGCAACCCAACTTTTGGCCTCCTAGGAAAGTTGCTTAAAAATTCCCTTCAAAGTTATAGGAAAGTTGCTTAACGGTTGCCTAATATAATAACTTTTTTTTCGGTACTTAAGGGGTTCTTCACCTTAAAACTCATTACTTTTTCAACTGATGTCGTTATGAAATAAAAAATTTAAGTTATTCACTGAGCAGAGATAAATCTTTATTTTAATTTACAGTATCAAGGATAAAATAAAATCTCAAGTTTTACAAAGAAACTTCAAAATCATCCATTCCATCGTCCATAACGATAAATAATTCGTCCTCAATTGTATCCATCAGTAGATCTAGAATGTTTTTATGTTGATCATATTGCATTTCTAAAGTTTCCTCAGACTCTTCATCTACTGGGTTTGGTCTTAGTATAACTTCAAATTGGGCTTCTTCAATTGGCGATTTTATGCTCAGTGGAGGTGGCACTACATGACAATTTTCTAGACCTTCTGGTTTTATCTTATTATCATCAATTCGATCTGCTGTGATGAGACAGCCAGTTTTTTGAAAGCATCTGAGTCGCACTGAATCATAGTCTGACTTGGCAATGATTCTGTGTGCCTCTCCGAACCAGTGTGTTAAAAGAATGCGACAATCACTGACAGTAAATTTATTCTGATTTCCAATCCAACGCTCAACATTATCTCCTTCATCCAGCCAGCGCTCTTGAGCGAGTACTACTTGTGATTTGTATAGCTGACCGTATCAGCAATCAACAGGTTGCCAAACGTTAGTACCGTTTGGTATTTCAAACCATACAATTCCTCCTGTGTTCCTTACAGCAGATTTAAACTCTTCAGAGGTTTTTGCTACCAGATTGTCACAGAAAAGTACATATTCATCAAGATCTTCAACAACTTTTGATAAATATTGCTTTACCCAATCATGGTATCAGCACACGCATTGGTTTGGAGCATTAAATGAACGTCCTTGTCATAGGCCATCGTCTCGTCTTTGCTGATGCGTTTACCCAAACCTCGGAATATAACAGTTGGAAAAATTATTGTTTTAGGTCCAAAGGCTAATTGCAAAGTGCATTGTCGCTTTTCCAAGCCAGATCCAGGTTGATTTACCCACTCGCTATGATGTCGTCTTTGTTCTTTTGGTAAAGGAACTTCGTATGTTCGGGTTACATTAATAGCGAAAGGTAGCGGAACTTGGTTAACATTCAGAAGTTTAGATGGTACAAATCTGCCCCATTTTCGATCATAACTAGATTTATTGGAACCTGATTTGATAAGGCCTTCTCTCAAGTTGCTGTGCCATTTCATTAAAGTTGGAATTAAATCAATGTTATCTTTTGTTTTCTCCTCTGCACTCTAAGACACTTGATGTTGAATTTTGTGGTAAATCGATTTACGACAGACTTTGATAATGATTTTTTTATCTCGGGATAAAGTATTTAAAAAATTTTCGATGCTTGGATGTATATTCATAAATGAGAACATCGCTTTCCTTTGCTTCTTACAGCTTTAAATTTGTCAAATAACTGTGAAAAAACTTTTTCTATTTTTTGCAAATAGTTGTTTCACTCTATCACCAGCTACTGCGTTATAAATAACATCAGCATTCTTTTTTCATCGAGTTATCAAAGATTTGTTAACTTGATGTTTAAATGCAACCTCCACTGCCATCATTCCTTTGTCAAGATCTTCCAATGCTAAGATCTTCTCTAAATTATAAAATTTTCTTCTGGTGTCTATTTTAGGAGGAATACATTTTTTCACTTACAATATGACATTACTAACAAGCTGTGCCAACATTTTTTTTTACTTCTTCATTGGTCGCATCTTTTTCTGTAACAGGTTTAGCTTGAATCGAGTTTTTGCAAACAGTTTTACCAGTGTGATTTAGTGCTGGGTTGCTAGTACACCAATTAATATGCATCCACAAAGAGCCCTTCTGTTGGAACGACTTCTGACAATACTGACAAACATGAATTCTATTCTCAATGGTCGTTTTGGGAATTACGTCAACCAACTCATCACGATGTTCTACCTAAGAGAATGTCAGATGTGTGATTCCCCTGGATTCAATGCTAAATATGGAACATATAGTCTAATGGATTCCATATCAAATGAAATTGGTACGTTTTTTTTATATGTCGCGCATGTTATAAATTCGGGTAATTCCGCACGTATGAAAAAACATAATCTAGTTGAAACTTTGAACTTTCTTGAGAGTTTTGGTGTTAATGTGAATACATTAGTAACAGATAGACACAGTCAAATCCGAAAATATATTCGGGAAGAGCGTCCCGATATAACAATTCATCAGTTTGATGTTTGGCATATGGCGAAAAATTTAAAAAAGAAACTAATGACAATTACGAAACAAAAAGACTGTGACGAGCGTAACAACTGGATAAAATCGATCATTAATCATGTTTGGTGGGCGTGTGCCACCTATATCGGTGACGCCGATATGTTACACGAAAAATGGATTGGTCTATTACACCATATTTGCGGAATTCACCAATTGAAAGCTAAACAAGTTCAAAAATCATGCGATCATGAAGATTTTACACACGAAAAACAGGCTGAAACAAAATGGATCGATCGTACCACCAAATTATATGAGGCTTTGGAAAAAGTTATAATGGATAAAACTTTTTGAAAAGATTTGGAATATGTTTCACATTTTAAACATACTGCGGCCAGTTAAAAGTTTATCACTCGCTTCTTAACAAATACTGTCCGAAACGACTTTCATTTTCGTATTCAGGCATGTTAGCACGAGCACAACTAGCTGTGCTTGACCATAATTCTGGATTAGGTAGGAAACACGACTCAACGGCAAATGGAAAACTTAAATATAAAGTTTCGTTTACAAAAACAACAGTGGGTAGCAAAAAGTACTACAACTAAAAAAAAAATTCTATCTCAAAACTCTAACAGACGAAATGACAACTCTGGTTCGTGTAGGAGTATCCCAAGCTCTACTTGCATTTACTCCTGAAGCACCACAAAACATTGCACCTACTGAAAAAGATGTAGTTATAGCTAAGATGATTTCCAGATTTAAATAAATTTAACTATTGTTACGATATAAGGTAGGTAAGTAATTTTGATAGCTGTTGTGTTGGAACTGAAACACTTGCAGTTACTGATGATGTTACCAGTAAACTTTATAGTAGGTCAGTAACTATCTTCAAAAGACTTAATATTTTTATACTTTATGTAAACGATAAATAACGAAACTTTAAAATTCTTGTTATTAATCTATTTCCCCATTACCATCTGAAAATGAAACATATACACCATTATTCTCTAGAAATTTCTTCCTTATTACCCAAATGACACACGATGTTGTCAACTTCCTGCGATCTTTCCCAAACCAGCCGTAAACCTACCAAACAAACTGTTTATATGCAGCAAATCTCCTCGTAGGTTGTGGGTCGGTGTATATAGTTGTGGATTGCTGTTAATGTATTTTTTTAAATGACTTCTCGCAAGCATACCAATGAAAAATCTTCAGCCGATGTAATACACTCGTTTCCTAATAACAATAAACAGTAGATATCAGATATGCTAAAAATAGTTAATATAATAATAACTCTAGAAATAAAGTACTTTGTATATTCAAACCCCCTGAATTAACAGATAAAATATATCTTATTTATTATTCTCAAAAATTAATACATGGCCAAATAAAACTTAACAAATTAATAAATGAGATTGATTTTATAATACTGTATGTAAAGAACATAAAAAGTTTTAAGAAAATGATACCTTGGAATAAGTCCTCCGATATATCGTTATTATCTCGACAACATAAACTTTCTCTTTTAGTAGGCATATCCAAGATTTTTTTTAAACACAAACACCAATCGTTACGTCCGATACGTGATGGTTGTTGGACTTCAGATTCTGCGTTTTTTTGACTATTATTTATGTTATTTTTTTTACAAATATTCTTGAATTTCTCCTAGCGTTCTTTTTGGCTCAAACATGTATGGTGTAAGCCCATTTAATACGCCTTCATTATCAGAAGAACTATCTGAATAATCGCTGTTACTGTTCGACATGTTGACGTTTCAATGAGAGTGTTTGTTGTGATAAAATTCTACACCAAAACCTACGTCGCAACCCTCTCTGTCGGAGTGTTTTTTTATTGATCGGTTAACCCATTAATGTGTGGTTTTTAAACTGAGTTTTAATAGACTTCCTGACAAAATATTAAAATGATTTTTTTTGCACGTGTTCATATAAGTAATATCTATCAGAAAAATCAATTTTTTAGTTCATAATTTTTCAGTTTACTCAATTTCCGAATTTTTTCAAAAATTCGGAAATTGAGTAAACTTCCCCTTTAAGTCTAGACGACGGGAGAGAATCTAGAACGGGATTTTGAAGTTGCTGCAATGAAATACGAAAATAAACCATTATTGCATTTTTCAAAACTAAGGTCGACCAGTGAACGTCATAAGAATAAATTTTATTTAAATTACAAGTTGATGCAAGGGAATGTCGCGAAAGATTTTCACTGATTAAAATAAAAAGATCGGAGGCAGTTAAAAAGAAAAAAAAAAGCCTCAGGTATATCACCCGAGCTTAGCGAAATAGAAAAGTTGTTAAGACGAGATACTCGAAAGAATCGACGAGTTTAATGATATTTTATTGCCAGAAAAAGATGTCGAGGTTCATAATGCCACCAAAGATCGTAAAGCGGCAGAAGACATGCGCCTTAGAAACTTTCAGTGAAAGTAAAAAGAGAAAAGAAAATGCAATGAACTCAAGTTTTGAATCGAGTAGCAGTGCTGGTGGTACAAAAAAATCCCGAAGTTCTGGTCTTAGAACATCCTGTATTAGAAGACTAATACAGGATGTTCGTGTTCAAAAAGTAACCCGGATTGAGAATTGTATAAACAAGTTTGTGAACTTTGCAATCTTAGATCTTTTAATGCGTACTAAATCAAATTCCAGTGTGCAAACTATTCTTTCACTAACTATGTGGTCTCGCAATCATACATTGGAGTGGTTAAATGAAAAGTCACCAGAGGATAGAAATAAAATGATGAACACAGCTCGAATAAAAAATGCTGAAATGATTGAGAAGTACAAAGAGAGATCGATTCGCTTGAAAGAAAATCGTACAGCTAAACTACTTATAAAACAGAAAGAAAAAAAAGATGGAGAGGAAAAGCTTACTAAAAAAAAAGTTGATGCGGTTAACAATCTTATTTCCTTCAATACACGTGTTTGGTTATCAGAAGAAGAAGCTAAGAAAATGATTTTGAAAGTTGAAGAAAATAAAAGAAGAGATGTTCTACTTGCACAACTACTGTTCTATAGAAATATTTTAAATACAAAGTGCTCTGCAAAACTTTTTAATAAAACAAAGATAGATAATGATAAAAGAAAAGATTTGACATGGCCAGAGTTATTGGAGAATTTCTTGTTTATCATAAAAGCTTTCAAAAATCCCCAAGGCGACAAAACCTGTGAAGCAGTTAGGACTGTTAGTACAGTTCAGAGGAAGATTGTTGTTGAAAATCAAAAAAAAGAGTTGATGCAAAAAATAATGAATTCAAGATTAGGAAGGCTAAATAAACAACAAGTTACATCAATGATCAGTCAATTTATTGAAAACCCAGAGTTGCTAGTTGGAAGATTCATTAAGCACAGAGTAAAGGAATGTAATGAAGAGGAGGCGACATGGTGTACAGCCGAAGTTGTTGGGATTGATAAGCTTTGTAACAGTAACATAAAAAGATCGATGTTTGATATCACCTATGAAAATGAACCTGATGTGTTCAGCTTTCCTTTAATTGTGGATTTCGAAAAAGGAGATGTCCTTTTTTTGTAAGTAATTAAACAATATGACTGCTTATTTGGACAATTGTGCATGTGGTGGACAGATAAGTGTGTAGATTTTTTTAATATGTATATTTTAAGATACAATATAATGCTTTGTTTGTTCTGTCAATGGTTAGGTTATGCATTCCAAAGTATTTGTATTTTTAATGTGTAGCCAACAAATAGCTTTAAGCTAATTTTTATAGAAGTGCCCAAGGGTTTGGTTATGTTGTACTTTGAGCTCCCATTTGAGCTTATCTCCCCATATTTTAGGCCCTGGTACTGCAATTACTTGATTCATATGTATCAAGCTTGAAACATGCATAAACGTTGATTGATATTTATATCTATATCATATTTAGGCACTGAAATATGTTCGCAATGCTGCTTCGACATTCAATACCGCTTTGCTCTGCTGAAAGTCACCAAACATATTTATTTAATCAAAATCATGACTTACAGAAAATTAAAAGCATTTTTACAAGCTGACAATTAATAGCAAAATACTTATTTGGTTTTCATAAATATATCTGGTTTTAAGTCAAAAATCAATAATTTCCTAAATTCCATGAGTTTGAGTT
>JAUZNK010056992.1:0-15300 GCA_035046665.1 Euphysa ruthae
GTGTGTGTGTGTGTGTGTGTGTGTGTGTGTGTGTGCGTGTGTGTGTGTGTGTGTGTGTGTGTGTGTGTGTGTGTGTGTGTGTGTGTGTGTGTGTGCATGTATGTATGTATGTATGTATGTATGTATATGTTTGTATGTATGTACATTATGAAATACTTAATATGTTATCAAATATCTTTAAATTTAAATTTGCATTTTTAGGGGATATTTATCAAAAATATTTAAAAATTGATGGAAAAGTTTTGTAAAAAAAAAAAAAAAAATTACAACCTGGTTGTGAGACAATATTATAAGATTCCTATTACTCAAATCCTGTTATTGTTTTTCATTATACACCTTAAAAGAGATGTGATAAAACATAAAATTTTTTGATAGAAAAAATTGCTTGAAAAAATTAGGAAAAATATTTGTGAGCAAAAATTTAATGGACAAAATAGGCACAAATATTTCCAGATCTAGTTTATATCAAACCTCTCCTAATTAATTTTCTTAGACAATACAATTAGGATTAGAATTTCCCCTTAACTAGGAAATACATCAATGTATGTTCCTGAATTTGAATATTCTAGTCTATAATATTCTTCCTGAAATTTTACAGAATAAAATTTGACTTGGAATGAGAAATCAACAGTTTAAATAGAAGTAGCTTTATCAGTGATTTCTTTTGCTATTTCTATTCATATACTTTTGCTCACTGGCCTAAACTTGACTGATAAATAACTATCAATAGTTTACCTGTCAGGTGAAAGGAACACCATCTTTAAGGGCATCAAAGTGTTTGAGATTTTACGCTGGAAACTACCCATTTTTAAGAAAAATTCATAAAAACATAACAAAATGTACAAACTTAAACAAAAAAACTTAAAATCAAACGAAAAAGAAATAACAAACATATGCCCTTCATCTTCAGCCAAAAAGAAGAATTTTATCAACCATTAGAAATTTAATAACACCTAAAATCTATACAAAAGAAAGAGTGAAACTTATTTGAATATTCATTTTATCAAATAGAAAAAACAATGAAACTTTTTTCATGCTCTTAATAGTTCAGAAACAAAACAAAGAGAAAGAAAAATCAAGAAAAAAGAACACATAAAAAAAGCTTAAGACAAAAGATTTCTGATTTTAGTAAATGATTAATTTATATTATACTAAAAATTCATTAGTTCAGAGTTTGATTTAACAAGACAGAAAGCATATTTGGATGGCTGAAATTATTGCTCTAGTATGTGAAAAAAAATTTTGTGTGAATTGCGCATAACAAGCTAAGTATCAAAAATACTCTTTAAAGTACAAGAATTTAACAATTATATTGAAAAATTTTTTTATAGGACAAATTTAAATTACTGCCCTCCTGAGGAAAATAAAAAATTTGTGTGAGAAATTTGTGTTTAAACACCTTTCACAAGGACGTAATTTATACAAAAATTTTGAGTCCAATAATTTAATTCAGAGCTGGGCCTTTATGACTATGTAACCTGCATACACAACAAAATAGAATAATTGTTTTGGTATGTATGAATATTTTAAATGTTACCATAGAAATTCTAAATATCAAAAAACTGAAATAAATGGCTTTTCAGTGGTTTATATATAAGCATACTAGTTTGGGAAATTTTAGACTAGGTTTAGGTAAACAGCAAACAGAAATTTTTAAAGAATCCTATAAAATAATTTAGACAGCTTTATATAAAAAGTTATGTTTAGAAAATCAGAGATCTTTTATTCAAACACCTGTAAAAACTCCCTAAAAAGCCGAGATTTTAAAATTCATATATGAGAAAAAGACCATGGCAGATAAAAGATTCTTTAACCCTCCTACCAAAAAAAAAAACAACCTTATTGTATAAATTTATTCATGAGAATTTAAATGATATAGAATTATTGTTATGGCGATATAGAATTATTGTTATGGCGATATACTTATTAACACCTACGCACATTTTTACGCAAAAACTCTGTTTTTCATTTAATTATTATATTGGTATAAGCTTGTTATATACAATATTGTATAACATTAAAAAATGTTTTTTTAAAGAATATGGTTATTTCAGAAAATGGCCAAATATAAGACAGGATTGAAAAAAAAACTGATAAATATAAGTAAAACATATGAAATAAAAATAAATTACGTTAAATTGAATTTTTAATACCCAATTGCATAGCAAAAGTATTATTAAACCCAGCTGAGATCATCCCTTATATACAAGTGTTTATGACCTGACCAACTGTTTAAAGGGTCAACCGTAAAATTATTATTTCAAAAAAGTAACTTTTTTCGACTAAACTTTTTTTTAAAGCAAAATGTTGCCAAAACTCTGTAAAACAGACTGCACTTTGTAGAAAAATAAATGAGGGCTAAAAAGGCTGGGAAATAAAGTATTAAATAGTGATTTATCAAATGAGTTAAAAATCTTTAATATTGTATATTCCAGCTCTGATTACTTTTAAAAACAACTGAAATCAAAAAAACAGGTGTTGGAACACGCAGTTTTTAATAGCAGAAAATTATTACACACCATTTGAAATCTGGAAATAACAACAACTACCCACTAACTTCCCAGGAATTAATTTTTTATTATTATTACTATACTAAGGCAGACTCAAAACAAAAACAAAAATATCTTTAATTTTCAGTTACCACCTTTTTCATGATATTACATACCAACACACACAATCTAAGAAAAAATAATGAACCATTACTAAGAAAAAGTATCACACAAGTAAATTTAAACTATAATGTCATGTAAAACAGACTTTTAACATGCCTAGAATAAATAACTTTTAGATTTTACCACCTCATGATTTATGAAAAAAATATTACTAAGGTTATCAAATTAGAATTAAAACAGAAAGTGAAATCATAATACCAACCTTGCCTAAGTTATCTTTGTTCCTTGTCCATCTTTTAATCTCAATGAGCTTAACACAATGGATAAAATATTCAAACTATATATACATGCTATATTAAGCTAATGCATTCAATTGTCTTAAAAATACCTTTTTAACATCAGAAAAATAATAACAGGAAACAAAGCCATAATTATTGGTTTTAACCTTCAATTAAAGCTAAACATATGGCTATGAGTCAAGTAATTGAGACACAAAAAACAAAATTTAGTCTTAATACTTTCCCTTCATAATAAAATAACAAACCAATACATAACATATAACAAAAAAAAACAAATTTAAAAAATAAAAGAAAAACAAAATATTATGTTAAAAGGACGGTTTAATATTGAAAAGCAAATTTACACTAACATAAGTTTCATTACCAAACTTATCAAAGTCAAATTGTTCCGTCTCCCAGGATCAGGGACCTCAGAGAGAGGTGGATTTTTTTTTTACAATTTGTCTGAGAGAAGGGAAAAATTTTTTTGAAAATTACTATATTGATTACATTGTTATCCTATTTAAAATGATAAAAGATGATTTATAAATGACTGTAAATGAATTCAAATACCCTGGAGCTAAACAACTTTTTGTAAAACATTTGCTGTGAACAGCCTCTTGATTTGTTATTAATATATAAACTATTGTTATAAATATATGAATTATTGTTATTAATATATGAATTAATATTTTTAGTATAATGTTAATCAAAGCAATTCAGGTGAAAATAAAGTAACATATAAACACTATTAATAATACGACAACAAATTTGTTAAAATAACAAATAAAAAATTAATGGATGCTTCAGTTTCAAGCTTTCACAACCATATTTCATGATTTTTTTAAAAAAGCAGCTTTCCAGCTTCCAACCAGATTTTCCTGCCAGATTGATTATGAAATTTTTATACTTATATGAGCAGCAAATTTCATGACTGAGTCAACAAGTGCCACTTTCCATAAAAGCATGATTTATTCAGAATTTATTTTTTCACCTGAATAATTTATTTGCATTAACTGCAAGAGCTCCAAAATATATACTTCCAGAAATATTTAATTTTTGACAGTTTGATTGTTTTTTAACTGTTCCTTTTTTTTGACAAAGTTTGTAAAAAAAGCATCAAAACATCTAATTTTCTGCTATGTTATTATTATGTTAGTATTTCGGTATAGTTGATGAACCATTAGATTAAGCGTTTTTCTTTCTTGTTTTGAGTTTATTCGTACGTTTGTTTAAACTAGGTAATTTACCTAACTTTACCTTGAAATTTCTAAGAATCAGCGAATGAAAGTTTATATCATTAATACTTTACAAATTGATTTAAAATGAACAACAGTCAGAGCTTTCTAAAAAATATTGAATCATTTACCATGATTTATAAATAAAGATACTACATAAGAGGAGGGTGCAGCAGTAATAAGAGGATTTATGGATTTATAAAAAACCCCAGAAAGAATTTAATTTAATTTGGACGTGCAATAAAATAATTTTTTTGGCATCCTACTCAAAGTTATTTTAAAAACATATAATCCAAAACTCCTATAGGGCTGAAGTGAAAAAATTCTATAAAGACACCCAGGCATTTTCGATCGTAATACTTTTATCCCCAAATAAGCTTCCAAACCTGCTCATAAAAAAAGAAATATATAAAATAAGCACTGTACACAATTAAGAAGAGTACATACAAAAAAAATTGTATTGAATTTTGGGTATGTGCAAAACAAAATTGTCACTAAGAATTTCATTTAAAATAGTCACATTCTTTTTCTTTTCTCGTGTAAAATCGCAGATTTCAACTACCCTATCATAACCTTTAGCGAAGCATAATTCTTTTCTGCATCTTTGTAAAATTTCTCTAGGAATTTCTTACTATATAAACATTTGATTTCATTTGGGTTGATGCTATAGCCTGCTGGGACTGTATATCACCTAAAACCAGGCAAGTTCTATCCTCGCACAACTTTTTTGCACACACTTAAAATTAAAAGTTATTTAACGCTATGCCTAAGAATAATTTATGGAATATTTTTTACAAACAAAAATAATTAGAGTACCAAATTTTTAAAATTATGTGTCTCAAACAAGGCTCAGACCCCCTACTCCAAATGTATAAAATGGATAGATGGATAGATTAAACCCTTTAAAATAAACATTCTTATATTCAGCTGACATGAAGCTCCCTGGAAAAAAAAATCATGCTCCCAGAGACATTACGTTTGGCAGAATTTTTATTTTTATTTGCAGACTTGATCCATTATCTAAATAAAACAATTTACAAAAAATAGGATTGTAAATGTCAATCCTTATTAAGAATATCCAATGCATTCAATATAAAATACAGATTATGAACAGGCATATATTTTATATATAAAAGAAGCAACAGGCATTTCTCAACAAATTGGCATGAAATACAAAAAGCTTACATTTCTACAATAACTGTAGTTTATATTACTGCTCATCAGTATTGGAAATAAGATTAACAACTGCATGATAAATTACAGAGAGATAAAGCATTTTAAAAACAAAAACATTTTAAAGATCATTTTGATAAAATAAATTCATGTATAACTGCAAATTAATAAGGGATCCCTTATAGAAGGAATGTCATGTGTAAAAAATAAATAGCTGTTGAAGGGCAGGTATTAAGCCTACTTTAAATATTATTTTGAAAGATTTGCAATTAAAATTTTGATTTTAACTCCCTTTTTACGACACCCAAGGTTATTCCAAGTACTTCCACGTTTGATCCTCACCAAGTATAAACCATTAACAACCAAATCCAACTTTGCCCAAACTAACTTAGCTAACCTGGTTTAGATATTCAATCTTACAACGCTAATTATTTCAGTTCTTAAAAATCCACAGTAACTTACAAGTCAAATTTTTAAAGTTCTATTTGATCCTATTTCATTTTAAGACTCACTTCTCACCAAAAATTTAGCAAAAAAAAAATTAGGCCAGTTTTTTATAAAAAAAAAATAGTAACCTTCCTCAAATCAATTCAGTAATTTAAAAAATGTAATTTATTATAAAAGTAATAATATATTCTTATATTATTAACAGCAGGATTGATTACATATAAAATACAAAAATTAAAGCAACAAACATAGGGTCTTTTAAAATATTGTTTTATAAATAAAACAAGAGTTGCCTCAGACTTAATGATTTTTCTAAGTAAATAAATCTTCTGAAGATAATACAATTTTTACCTGAAAAGATATCTTTGTAAGAAAACAGCGCTTGGAGATTTGAAAAAGTTAAAATCTAGAACTGGAAATCTTTCATGTTATTAATGTCGTTTAAATTACAAAGTCTTCTTAAAATTTTGTATTCTTAAAAGTTGCTACTACCATGAAAATTAAAATTAGCAATTTAAAAATATTAATTTCAAATTTTTTTTTCATGTCACCACTTTTTGGTTAAATTTTTCACACAATTCTAGAAATATTTATATCCCTCGTGATAACTGCAAACAATCATGATAAAATATTTGCCAAGTTAACTGGTGATATCAAAAGACAGCTGATGAGATGTGTAATGCTAGCAATGAACTGCATGAACTGAATAAAAATGATTATGATACAGCATAGTTGACACTGCAGCATTATGTGGTAACACATGACAACACAGAAGATATCTCTTTATCAAATGGTTTTGTAGCTGCCAATCTCCCTTTGAATTCAAAATTATTTAAGATAATAGTGGATTAGCAATTAATCATTAGCTAGTGCTACAGAAAACCAGCATTATTCAAATTATTTCAGACCCAGTATTTAAAAATTCTTTAAAAAAATAAGAAACCATCAGATCTATATTTAAAATAAATAAATAAAAAAAGTTTATAAATGTATTATACCTCACTATATTTTCCATATTTAAAAGCTGCTGTAAATTAACTATTCATTAACACTATTAACTTTCGGAAACTTTCAAAAAAATTTCTAAATAATTAAAACCATATATAATTTATTGCATGTGAGTAATTAAATGGAAAAACAGGTGCATACAGGATACATTGAGTAGGATATAATTTTTGCAAAATAAGTCACAATATTGATTTGAAATGAAGTATTAAAAATATTTATATAGAACATAATTGGAAATGCTACTTCTAAAATTTTCTTATGCTATAACTCAAAGATGCCAACAAGTTAACTTTTACTCTGACTAGATTTTTAACTTCTCGAGAATGAATAATGATTTCAAAGCATATAAATAAGGTAGCCCATTTTTGAAGGATTTTTTTCTGAGCCAAAAATTTAAAAAGGTACGCAATTAAATACTGTGCATAATTTTTTACATGCAGTGTTGATAAATTACAAGTAGGAACCCTACAGAATATGCTCACTTTTTAAAGCATTTATGGCAGATTTAGTAGTAAAACATCTGCAAAATATATATATATTTTTTTTTTTTTTTTTTTAATTGAATGCATTGATTAGCAAATAAAAATATTAAGGCTTTAAAGGACTACTCCCACCAACAGGATGAGAAAATCTTTTTGTGTAAATTCTACTGGAAACTTGTCCAAAAGTCTAGGGTGCAAATAGTTATTTTTGAATTCCCGAAATGTTCGCGGAAATTTTAAGCCTAAATGGCTTCTCATTACATAATTTTTACGGCGTAAATAAAGATAAAAATGCTGGATAAAAATATAAAAATGTCTCAAACAAAGCGAGTAAATAAAAAGTAACCTTGGAACAAGTTCATGATTTTGTGTTCAATAGTGACTCAGATCTTTCTTAATTTAGTTATTCAGGCTTTGATGAAGAAGATAATTTTGTTACTGATTCGGAAACAGATGAATCTATTATTTTAAATGATAACAATTCAGATTTGCAAGGTGATATTGTTGAAGAAGAAAATAACGACATTTTGGACGCTCTTCAGCTTACAACTGCTGCTGTAAGATCTAAAACTCCCTTTAGAGGAGAGCCCTTACATAAAAAGAATAAAGCTAGTGAATTTGAGAATGTGTTATGGGAGGATAAGCCCCAGCAGGAATGAACTGATTTAATTTTATTGGGGATCGAAAAACAGCCGATCAAATAACAAAGACCATTGAAAATTTTCTAATTTTTGAACTCTGTACATATATTGCAGATCAGTCTAATCTGTATATCAAGCAGACAACCACGGGTAAAATAACGTTTTCAAAATCCACATGTATATTTTTTCTTTATACAAATAAATATGAACTGTTCACTTCTCGTGACATGTGATTGTATATAGCATCAACCCTTTACCAACGTATTATAGTCAAGCCTAAAATTCATTTGCATTACACATTGAATAAATTATGGAAGGCGCCTGGACATAAAAGCATCCCATCACAGAAAAGAATTTATTTCATTGAGAAGTTTTTGCACTTTACTAACCTTAGTTTATTAGGTAAGACATCTGAAAGGATGGAAAAATCAAACCGATACATGATTACTTCGTTAGACGATGGAAATCATTATTGATACTTGGATAAGACATTTCTTTTGATGAATCTCTTCTACTTCAGAAAATACAATTAAGTTTTATATAATGTACACATACAAAACATGACCGCTTGTGTTAAATCTTTCATACTACCTTGTGCTATTTCTGGGTACATTTGAAATTCAGTGGTACAAGAAATATTGAATGCACATTGAATTTGTGTGTATTCAATCCACAAATAGTGCATATTCTAAAAGGAGGTAAATAAAAACCTCTACAGTTTAGAATGAAATTAGTTTCGAATGAAATTTGCTGAGGATATTATATTGTTTTATGGGATCGATTTCGTAAGACAATCTTGGGGTGGTGGTCCCAGTCACACCTAAAATCCGATAGAATTGATCAAGTGACATTTTCCATCTTGTGTTCCTGCTACATAATAAAAAAATAAGGCACAGAAGCATGGTGTTGTATGTGCTAAGATAAGCATTCTTAAAAATACTACATATTCGTGTGCTGTAGGTGAAATGAGTTTGTGTCCAGCTCCTTATTTTGAGCAATATCAAACAAGTTTTTGAGATTATTGTATATGGGTCTTTTTATGATTGGTGACATGTTATCTTGCTTAGTTATTGTGTTAGTTGTTTAAAACCCAATTTAAGAACCATGTCTAGACATATTTCATTTGTATGTCAATAAATAACCCTGTAATTATCTGTGCAATTATGAAAAAAAAAACTCGACGCTTAAAGAAGGATTAATTAAAAAACACGACCCCTGTCTTTTCTGAAATAAACTTTAACTGACGTTACAACTGAACATGAGTAAAAATGTAGTGAATGAAAACTTTTAAGTAAAGTCATCTCGTTTCCAATGTGATCTGAAAGGAATATTTTTATATTTTCATCAACCTTGGTGGATTATCCTAAAACTACAACAAAGGTTATAATTTCAAGCTGGTAAACGGAAATAAACTACAATGTGTTGGTGCATGAATTTGTGAAAGGTGTAATATGTATAATATTTTACATGATTTTTTTAGAATGGGCAAATAAATCTACCACAGAGAGAAATATTGAAATCAAATGCTGCCCTAACAATATTTGTATATAGTTTTTAAAAAACACACAAAAACGACAGTCAAGTGAAAAATTTTATATTCTGTAATGTTATTAATGCTTTTTTGTATTGGTTTGTGTTTTACTTTTCAAAAAGAATTCAACCAGTTTACTTCTGATGTGGCAACTCAAACAGACTTCGAAACAACTTGTCTGATAAGTGTTGGGACACAGTATTCTCCAACTTATTCTTCACAGTCATTTCAATGCAAAACTTCAATGATATATCAATGAGGAAATATTAATCCTGGATACATCATTTCAATAAAATCATGATTCAAATGAGGAGATCTTCATTGAAAGCCAAAACAATGAAACTGAACCATCTGAACATAGCTCTAGTGATTCACAGGATTACAAAAATGACATGAGATTTAATTCTTTCTTTATTAGTACTATTTGAGAGAAGTTTAGCATGTGGAAGGTCAGCTAAAGTTACTCAACATTTTATTTATAGGACAGCCTTAGTCGTAAATATTTTATGTTTTAATAAACATGTAATCACATGAAAGTCACAGTCTTTAAAAAATCGATGCAGTAACATATCAACTTATCATAGTTTATATCAGCTTTACTACATTTATGGAAATACAAAAGTATTTCAAACTAGTTAAAATCCTTTTTATATCTGAAAGCAGCTATCTGCACATTCAAAATAAAATAACTTTCTCTATTGCAAATAAAGTCTGGCAAATTTTAAAAACATGTCGTTAAATCAAATACGTGGCATAAACGGTTGTAGTTTAGGTGGTGATGGTTGTTGTGACAGTCCACTCACTGTCATAATGCCAAATATTTAACATAAACAGGTCAAACAGCAATGGATCAAGAATCGGACAATAATCCTTATTACTGCTTGACAAATATGCCTCTACTTCATCCAAAGATTGAAACTCTCCATATGAAAACAAACCATTGATCTTAAAATAGTAATTTTTATTATGTTAACATTTCTTCTAGCTTGTGCATGTTTGTCCGTGATGTCACTACATTTGAGGATGGTTTCTACATGCAAATTAAGAGGGTTTTAGAAGAATTAATTGAACAAATTAAAATGTAAAATTGTTTTTCTTTTTATTTTTTTATTTTTTACTGTTTCAAAATATATGAGCATTAAATAGTGGAAAAAAAAGTATTAGATATTCGTGGGAGTAGTCCTTTAAAAAATGTAATATAACCATAAGTAATAATGAGCAGAATATGGAGAAAGTTAACAGAAAAAATATGGAAAATGCTAATGTTACAGTCAATGATACAGTCAGGTCAATTATACAGTCAGGTCAATGATACAGTCAGGCCAATGATACAGTCAGGTCAATGATACAGTATCAAGATTTTTGAAGATAAAGATACACAAACGCTACAGAAATATACAGACAACAAAGATAAAATTAATAATATAGACTTTGAAAAGTCCAAAATCCAAGACAAATTTAAAAACCAAGAAAAAGCTATAAAAATATAGAAGACCAATAGATGAACAAATCAACCGCTTGTTAAGAATTATGCTTGTTATACGAACCATAGCACGACAAGAGAAATTTAATTGGCAAATTTATATCATGGAAGTTCTCGGAAACCGTAAAAAGACTTACAATCGAGTTCTCTAAAACATACAAATCAATGTTTATGTTTCTCAAATGCTTTCAAAACAATAGAAATTAATGGGGAAAATGCCAGACAAAGTAGAGAAATATAAATTAATAAAAAAGTTTTTAAAACATTCATAATGGCATATAATTTAAATGAAATTTCTCTTGCTCTGCCTATACATAACACAATATAGCTCCTTTTGTTATCAAAATTTCTTTCTAATTTTGTAGCTGTTGTTTTCATATATAAACATATCTAAATACTTTGCACTCCGCCACAATGCCATTAGAATTTTAATATCATTTTACTGTCGTTCATAGCAAAAAATTTAGCTTCTGCCAGGAATTTATTATATCATAAATGCAACTAGCCTTGTGATTATTTTTATCTTTCTTTATCTTTTTATTTATTTTAATTTTTATCTATTTTACTTAGATTTTATTATTATCACTAATATTACTATGAAAATATTCCTTTAAATCTTTAATATTGAAATCCTCCATATAATTTAAAATATAATCATTCTCTTGCAAAGTTATATTTTAGACTCAAAAATGTTTTTGTGCAATGCTTGTTTTCAGAAGATAGTACAAAATTGTGCTCTTAATTGTTCTATCTGCAAACAATGGACTCATAAAATGCAATTATACAGACAAATCAACTTACAATAAAGTTAAAGATAAAAGCACATAAGCTTTGTCAACTATGCATAATAGAAATTACAGGTAAAGATAATTTCAATTTTAAATATGTCAAAAATTTAAATCAAATTTATTGTCAAAATAAAAAAATTTATTAAAATCTTATAAATATTGGACTGCTTGACAAAAAATCATATGAATGCCTCTATTATGATTTAAGCGATTTTAACAAAATAATAAAACAAATATAAAATAATCGTTTATGCACTTGAATATCGCGTCCCTCAAATTTCATAATGGCGGTCTTGCGTCTATGTTATCATACTAGATGAAAAATTTGACTTTATCGGGATAACAGAAAAAAAAAGTTGATTAAAAATATTTTGCCAAACAAAAATATAAGTATTAATAATTAATAATTAATTATTATAACATTGAACAATGTTCTACTGAAAGCTTGAAAGGTGGTGCTCTTTTGTATATATCAGACAGGTATAACTATAAACTGCCAAATGATTTGTATAAATAAGCTTATTTAAAATCAATTTCAGTTGAAGTTTTAAACACTAAAGGCAAATATCCTCGTAGGGACAATCTTTAAGCATCCAAATATGGAAGTCAAATCATTTATTAAGCATTATTTGAAAAGATTCTTTGATATTACTAACTGTGAAAACAAAAATATCATACTGTAGCTACTACTTGGAAATTTCAATATCAATTCAAAAATCATCAAGATACCGGTTTATTAATTTAATAACATCCAATTCTCTACAGCTTCATATAATTAGGCCAACTAGAGTTACAACAAACATCAACATACTTAGATATTTCTTACATACATATATAACATACTTAGATATTTTCTAATAACATTTGTGATAACATTGCCACTGGGAATATTACACACTCTATTTCTGACCATCTAACTGTTTGCAATAATTGATTATAATATTGAACATCGATGTAATTATAATTACAAACAATTATAATTACAAAAAATTTAACGATAATATATTTCAAAAGGATATAGAAGATATTGATTGGACTAAAAAGCTAAAAATAGAAAGGGAGGATGCTAACTTTTTGACTAAAATTTTCCTTTTATTATAAATAAAAAATTAGATAAAGATTCACCTTATAAAAATAAATCAAACAAGTCTAAGAAAAGTCCACAAAACCCTCTGGATTACTAAAGGAATAAAAGATTCAATTTTTAAAAGAAACTGTCTTCATAAAAAATTTATTCAAGCTGAAAATATAACAGTGAAAAGTAATCTACATGAAAAATATAAGCATTATCAAAATGCAATTGTAAATCAAATTACTTTTTTCGACAAAACATTAGTATTAAAAATACATGGTCTGGAATTAAATCAATAAATTTATCAAATAGAAATAAATAAATGCCTTCTTCCACGTTAACTAATAAAAAATCAATAAGCAATCCTTAAATAATAGCGAGTTCATTTAATAAACACTTCGAAACCATTGGAAATAAAACCAAAATCGATATCCCTAAAACCCAAAAAAACTTTAATTTTTTTATTAAAAAACAATATTGAAAATGCTTTCTTTATAAATCCTACATCAGAATTAGAAATATATTCAATTATTAATTCGCTGGATTCCAAAAAAACTCTTGGTCCCTCAAGTATTCCAACACGAGTTCTTAAAATTATTTCTCCGGTCGTTATTAAACTAAAATCTTCAAAAATCATCCCTGTTCACAAAAAGGATTCTAAATTATTATTAGAGAATTACAGACCTATTTCTCTTTTTTTGAATATAAGAAAAATTGTTGAAAATACCATGATCTCCCGAATTAAATCATTCTTGTCTAAAAATAAAATACTTATAATAATCAATTTGGGTTTTGAAATAAAAATGGTACCACCCATGAACTTATTAAATTAACAGAAGGTATTTTGTCAGAGTTAAATGCAGGCAATCTTGCAGCAGGTGTTTTCATTGACCTTCAAAGATTTTTGATACTGTTGACCTCACTATCTTACTTAAAAAGCTAGAACATTATGGGTTTTGAGGAAAATCAAGCAACTGGTTTTTTAGTTACTAAAATGACAGATCGCAATCTGTAACAATAAGCAATAACCAATCTGATTCAATCACTGTACACCACAGGGTTCCCCAAGGTTTGGTCCTAAGACCAGCGTTGTTTTCGTTATCAATGACCTTTACAATGCAAATCATTTCTCATTATACTAGTAGTTTAAATATTAATAAATATATGAAAAAAAAAAATCAAAGCAAGTGTAAACTTTAATCTAAAACATCTTTGTATCCGGCTAAGAGCAAACGGAAAATAATTTTCGAATAAAATCTTTTTAAAACCAAAACCAATCAAATAGCTTGGAATCATTTAGATTAATCTCTATCATGCGACATGTTATTAATAATATCACTAAAATTTGAAGAAGTATAGGAACGCTTGCCAAAATTAAACACTTTGTTAACGTAAAGACGTTATTAAATATTTATTATACCATTTTCAATTCACACATTATATATGGTTGTCAAATAAAGGGTTCATCAAAAAATCAATTAATTAATAGAGTATGTGCACTGCAAAACAAAGCAATCCGCATTACTAACTTAAAAACTTCAAGGGAAGCAGTAAACTCGATATATACCCGATAAAATGTGTTAAACTAAATGACTATACCTGCCTTCTCAACTTTCTATTTGTATATAACTATCTATGCAACGAGTTACCAGACTCATTTAATAACTTATTTACACTTGTTAAGGATAAAAATTGTCAGAACACTAGATCAGCTGCAAATATTATAATTTTTTAGATCACAAAACAGTAAGATCACAAAACAGGCAGATACAAGAGACCTCCGTAACTATTTCATGAAAACTTATATATATATAAATGAAAAAATTTTAAATATGTTTTCATGAAGTATAATAAGTATAAAAGAAGTATAATTTATTACTTATTTATTTAATTTTTTTTTCCCTAAATTTTTTTACTAACTTTATACTTGTCTTATTATCATTATTATTTATTAAATACACATATTTATTTTTTTATTGTTATTATTATATATTTTTTTTTCTCTCTCTAATAATTCTTATTAGTAATTTAAAAAAATGTAATTACTATTAAATTCATTTATTTATATTTACAAACCAGCTGACACTGAGCCCTTTGTGTTTTCATTTTTCTTAGAAATTAATTTTTCTTAGAAATAACCTAGGAGGCCACTTCTTACTAGTTATCCTTGCTATTTGTGTGTTACTTTGCTAACAGTTAAAAATTTTTATATCATATGAATAAAGTAACAACTGTAAAATTTTAAAGTAAAAAAGATTGATTGATTTATATTTAGTCACTAGACAATATTTCAATGACAGAGAAAAATAGATGGGTATATTTAATTTCATTTAAATCTTTGAATATGATTAAGAGCACTCCAAAACAAAATAAATCCCAAAAATATACTTACTCATAATACAATAATCAAAATTTTTTATATATAAATATATAAAAAACATATATCATAAAAAAAGTTTCTATATCAGATTAAATAATTTTTCCTATTTCATCAGCTTCTTTACAGACACATAAAAATACTTTCTATAGATAATGACAGTTAGATAT
>JAUZNK010057003.1:0-15298 GCA_035046665.1 Euphysa ruthae
CGAAAACACTTTTAATTTCGCTTTGTTGTTTACGATATTTTAAAACACGGCTTTTTGTCACGTGACTGAAATGCCTAATATGAGTAATTTAACAAACTTCATCAATTTCTAATGCTCTATCGATTGGTGTCATAGTTTTTCAAAAAATTCTATATATTTGTTTTGCTTGGCTTTAGCACTTGATGACGTCGTGTCTCGTGACATTTGGGGTTCAAAAAGTTCATCCAATTTTTTTTACTCTTTCTCTATAGGGAACAAATTCCAACTAAATGACCTTAACTAAATTTTTTTTTAAAAAGTGCAAAATTTTGTAATGACGATGATTAAAATAAAAATGGAAAATATAGAATTAAACTAAAATCAATATCATCATTGTTGAGCAATTTAGCTAACTCGTGCTCGTACTTCTGAAAGAAATTATTTTTTGTGTCAAACAAATATTATTATTATTTATTTACCACCACAAAAATACTTTAAAATTCCATCATATTTCAAGTAAGGTTTCATCCTTTATGAGGATAATTGTTTAGATTTTCCTTCAACAAATATATATAAAATTTGAATTATTGGATTATGAAATTTCTTTCTTGGCATAATCTTTTTAACCCAATAAAGGTAATAATACAACTTTCAAAGTTTTGATTGGATAATAAAATTTAAATTCCACATTGGATCAATTCTACCCAAAACCATTTTATTATGTCTTGAATCTCTCTCATACAACAGTAATATAATTTGATATTTACCTTGCGTTTGACGAGATCTTTGTGGATGAGTTACTATTTCACATTCAAGTAATATATCACTAGTTTTAAATTCGTTTCAGGTTAAGCACCAGTCTCAGGTTTAATTACGATACACCTATCATAATCATTAGATTTAAAGTAATTTATTTCATTATCCACGGTGTTATTAGGAGTATGGTGCAACTTCATTTAACATGTCAAAATCGAATGGAATAATGAATTTATTTTTGCATGTGTCAGCAATTCCTTTATCTTGTTTATCGTATTAAGTTTTGTCAACCGCATTCATCTTAATTTTTATAGATTCGTATAACCAATTACCTTTCCAACATACTTCTTTTTAAATTTTTATAGCAAGCAAATACGCCATGATTATCAAAGCATTGAATCTCATTTCCTTCAAAATTTACTCCTAACTTTTAAAATATTTGCTCCGCTATTATCATTATAACTATTATTATTTTTAATTAATATTGTCATTATTATGTGAATAATATTTTGAATATTTAAAGGAAAATATTTACTTTAATTATATTTTATGGCTTTGATAAATTCGTTTATTTTTGATTGTTATCTTTTCTTTTTTATCTTGCTAATATTGTTCGCTTCTTTTTATTATCTCTTTCTTTATCAAGCTATTTTCATAGTCAGATTAAATATCTTTAATATCTTGATTTTTTTTTATCTTCATTAAAATTCTTTTTTAAACGTTTAAAATAATTATACATCAGGCTGGCTATTGGATAATTTTTCTAAACTAGATTCCATGAAAAAGAGATACCAACAAATGTTAGATCGATAACATTAACTTTATTATTTATTTATATTATATTTATATTTTATTTATTAATTATTTCTAATACACTTAATATCATTAGAAATAAATTTATTACCAATTTATTTATTCTTTAAATAAATGAGCATCACAATATTTACTCAAATGATGAAAAAATTTTGGAATATGTGATGATATTTTATATTTCAGATTACATATATTGTTAGCAGCTACCCTAAATTTATCTAAAATATGACAATGCCTTTAAACTTTGTCTTCATGATTAATAAATTATAAACAAACATAAAAAATTTTTATTAAAAATTTTAATGTAATGAGTTATTCTAAAATGTTTTTTTTTTTTAATCCTATTACATATGCACCCGTTTTTTTTTTAATCCTATTACATATGCACCAATATTCTCATTATATATTTCAAATTTTCATTGAATGAAAGAGCAAATAAAATAATATTTCCAATTTTATAAATGTTGTAATTTTTTGAATTTCTTTTTTTGTTATAGATCTTTATAGTTGTTATTATGATGTATTGAAGCAATTGCAGTCCATTTAAAACATTTATTATCGTTTTTATAAATAAGATATTTTATAACTTTTTATATCTTTAACCCATGTTGGTAAAACTATATATGATTTTGCAATAGGCAGATTTAATTTAGAATAATAAATTTGAACTTTAATAATTTCATCAGGACTTTCATATTAACCATTATATAACATAGGACTTATTTGTAAAAAATTGAATACAGAATTTAATTTGCCATCTAAATTAATTCATTGATTCAAATTCATCTAAAATATTAATATTTTTGTTTTATGTATTCGTGTCGTCATTATTAAAAAATAGATCAAAATCTTTTTCATTATTTTGGTATGTTATATGTTTGGTATGTTATATCCTTTTCAAACTTTCATTTATTTCTATTTCTTCCAAAACGTTACATTAAAATTCATTATTTTTTCAAAAAGTCTAGATATATATATATTTATATATATATATGGTATGTTAGAAATTGACCTATATTATCCTAATAAATTACATGATTTATATAAAAATTCGAAAATTTAATTGAGCATACTAAACTTAAAAAATCGTTTAAATTGGTACCAAACTTATATGATAAACAAAAACATATGGTTAATACAGAAACATTAAATCAAAAACATGGAGTTAAATTTAAACAAGTATATAAACAGAATATGAACTAAAACAATTTTTAAAACCATTTATTTGTTTAAATGCAGAATTTTTTAAGAAATAAAGTTGCCTATGATTGTGAAAGGTAAAACTGTGGAAAGATTCTTCAGCATGTTTAATTTAAATAGCATGAGAACCGACTTTTTTGCTTACTCTCATTGAAAGTATGGAATCCAAAACGCTTGAATAATATTTTGTTCTAAATAATCGTGTATAGAACGAAGGAGGTGCCCATGATGTGACGTCTTGAACTTAGTCAAGCTGTTTAATTTGTCAAAGTAGTCAAGGAGAATGCTAAGCTTATCTTTATCCGAAGGAGAAACGAGATTGTTAAGTAGGTTCTTATGGCTGAGATGAATACGGTGCATTACAACTTCAGTATATGTTTTTTCTTTATTTTAATCATAACGTAGAGGTTCATATCTTAAATATGAGTAAAACATGTATTACCTAAATGACAATATCATCATTTTAAATTTGATTGTTCAGCTTGAAACTTAGGAACTTGGTGTAATTATTTATCGTGGCAATGGAGGGCAGCAGTTGCTTACTGGTAAGGTGGCCTATTTTAGCAGATTACGTTACTTTGTAACATTAGCAACATCAGTCCATTTTTAGCGGTCATTTCTTGTACTGTCCTTTAACAACTTTATTTGGTAGCGTTCAGATGGTACTCCCACTTGGTGGAAGTTTGCTGAATGACACTTAACTATGTCAAAATTTCGAGAAATCCTGAAAATTTCGATTCTGGTGTTTTTCATACGAATTGTGTTGACAACAGACTTAACACCCAAGATGATAACTTCCGCTCTTTCGAAAGCCACTTTTGTCATTTTGTCATGTAGATATAGCATTTTAAAAAGTTAAGTTGCCAACAATAATTTTCCTTTTGGGTAGAATAAAGATTCATCTGGTTGAAGCTTTGATAATGGTCGAAATTAACTTAACAAGCTTCAAAAACTTTAACATCTTTTCCATGTTGGGACTTGATTTTTAGTTTTCCGAGCTTTTAAAATGGATATTCGATTTCTTTCATTTCAAAGATGTTTCACTCATATATCTGCCATAAAGTACTCATTTTGTGGTTCATTTGAACTTGTTGTGCTGTTTATTTATGTTAATTTATATTATGTCTGAGTTGCTAAGAAAAATTCATTGCGTAATGCTAAACTACAATGATGGGCAAAATATTAGTAGACTTATACGTGAATAGGAAATCTTAATAATTAAAAAAAGCACCACATGCAGTTAAAAATATTATACACCCCTCTTGGTAAAATGAGAAAATTCTCTTCTAGATCTAAGTGATGGAACTGAAAAGTCCATTCTCATTTGGGTTTGTTATCATTTTTGCGATTTTGGTCTAAAAATCACTTTTACAACATGCGATAAATGTGAATTTGTGCTTAAATTTGGTAAAATTCTGATTTAATGAGGGTATTATACTTTTGAATGAGAAGAGAGCCTATGGCCCTCGTGGTGCATTTTTAGGGACTAGTATGGTTTTACAACTGAAGTGGAAGGGCTAAAGTCTCGCGTGCGCGAATTGACAGCAAAATCTTATTTTCCCATAAGACACGAATTTTTATTATGGATATATAGTTTTGGCAAATATTAATCTCCGCAGAATTTTTATTACGGAGATATATAATTATAAATCTACACTCTCCCCATTATCCACAGCTGCAAGACCTTAAAAGTTTTAAAAATTTTAATCTTTAAATGTTAGCATATGTTGGTGTGGCTCAGTGATCTAAGGCCTTGGTTTAAGACACCAGTCATTTTGGTGGTATGAGTTCGAGTCTCCACTATCAAAACTGATTTTGTTTATTTCAAATTACTACTACCCATTAAAAAAAAAACAAAAGTTTGATGCACCACAAGGGTTACAAAAAAGCTCCATAATCGAAAACTGAACTCAAATTTTGCGCACCATAAATACTTACCGCATCTTAGATATAATTATGAATTCTATCACCATAAAATCATTACTGCGTACATGCTGTATTGAAAGTATAATTTTTAGTAATAGTCTGTATAACGAACGCCTAAATATCAAACATTTTTTTTTCATTTATTTTAAATTACAACTACATATTAAAAAAAAAACTACAGACGTTAAAAAAAAAAAAAAACAAAAAAAAACATTACGAGCACTAATAATCGAAAATCAAATTAAACAAATTTTTGCGCAAAATGCATTAACTTGAACTTTATTTCAGCTAGAACAAATAAACTTAGCTGATATCCTGATTTTTACTTCAGAAATTGATTAAAAATACTACTTCAGTGAAAAAAGAATTTGAACTTTCTGGAAGGTGAAAAGGTTATGGAGAAGTGCATAGGCTCAATACATGACAAGACTTTCTCGCCCCGGTTTGCATCACACCGTGCCTGTCGGTTAATGTAGCTGTCGGTAACATATCATAAGCAGGTGAACAGCCTCTCGAATAATATCCAACAAGAGGATAAGTGTGCGTAGTAGCCTGTGGTATTTGTTAGTGTAACTCCCAAGGGCTGGGGTATGGCTCAGAGTCGGTGAAGTTTAATATTCTGAGGTAGGGTGCCGGTAGCGCTTTTGGTGGCAAACTGTGTCAATGGGGGCAAAAAACCTCAAAACTACCAAAAATGTTCTCTTCCGAGTGATCACAGAACACATTTTGCATGTATTTTTTTTCAACAAGTTAAATTCGACTGATGTCTATAAATATGAAGTTCTTTATTGTTTTCAAAACTTTTTGTCAGTTTATATTTTTTCTTAAAAAAATTAATTTCTATCCCACCAAACCATGTGGAAAAACACTTACTGGTGCCGAGTTGAAACCATTGATCTCTGAGTTGAGCTTCCAGCCTCGAGCATTTAATGAATTAATGGCAATTTGCTTTGCGCTCTCTCACTCTGTTAGTTCGTTTTTAGCGGCTTCGTCAAGTTCTGTGATTTTTTCTGCATCCTAGCTCGTACATTTTTCATCAAGCGTGTTATTTTCTAAATTCTTCTAAAATCGAATGAAATTTGTCTTGAATTATGATGCCATTTCAGCGCTTTTCTAACAAGGTCTGCAGTTAAATTGAGCTTACTCTCTGCGAGTACGCGGATCTGGTCGTGTTTTTGAGCTTTATTCTTAGTCAAGTAGATTCTGGCTTTGTGCAAGCACTCATGAGACCCCACCCAGAAAAAAAACCCATGATGATTGGAACGAATAATTATGCGGCTATGGTCGCTTTCACGGAAATAAATCTCGGAATTTAGCTAGTCTTTTAAGTTCGGCTACCTGTGTCAATTGATAGTTTGCCCCAGACTTGGGCATATTATGTGTTTTGTTTGGAGGATGGTATCGCTGAGGTAATTAACTTATTATCTTCAAGTAGCTTTTATAAGGACCATTTCTTTAATATGTTTATTTGTTCCAATAAATACTACATATCTCACACACCTGTCCTTAGATCATCTCACCGGTCTTGACATACTGACGTGGTATTTTTGGATCTTCCGTCTTAAAACTCAGAGCCATCTTGTCATCTATTTTTATCCTCGAATGACACTTATTTAGGAGCGTAGCAGTGCCTCTGTGACTGATGTACGTATTTTACCTTCTTTTTTACTTTCAGTTTTGTGGGTTTCTTCACCAAAAACTTATTTCCCCTTATAAATAATTGGAAAAATTGCCTGGTTAAGAAATGTATTATAGGGACCATTTTAATGGAATAGTATAGAGCATATGACTGCATTTCACATAATCTTTTTCTATAAAAAGTCGCAGCAAACGGTTTATTTATAAAAAAAGTTGCAGTTTATGAAAAGCTACTTCCAATCAAGGAAACAAAGTGTGAAATTAGGTTCGACGTTTAATGAGTGGTTGAGCATCGCACTAGGAGTTCTGCAAGGCTCTATTTGAGACCCACTTCTTTTTAATATATTTATATTTTTTTTTTTGTAATAAATTGCGATATTTGTAACTTTGCAAACATATTACTTTCTACGCTTGCGATTTAACCTTGATAAATTTGGTCCAGTCTATTTAAAATCTTTACCAGACTTCAGGAGTGGTTTAAAAATATCTTTATGGCAACAAACCCTGGAGAGTTTCAAAAAATGTTCTTGGGAATGTAAACCCCACCAGACTCTTTTAATATTGGTGGAACAGATTTATTTGTAAAAAATGAAATGGAACGGTAAGGAATTCATATTCATTCTAAATTGACTTTCTCGTAAATTATGTGGTATAGCAAATATCAAACTTTCTTGTCAGCTTAGATTTATAAGCTAATTGAATGTTTTACAAGTGAGAACCCTCGTCAAAAGTGATGTTTCATGTAGTTTTTATATTGCCCTCTAATATGGATGTTTTGTAAGAAAACTTATTTTAACTTTATCCATCGTGTTCAAAAACGACCATTACGGGTATTCCACAGTAAATTTGAACTTGATTTTAAAGAATTGCTTCTCTTGGAAAATACAATAAGCGTTCATGAAAAATGTTTATAGAGTCTTATCACAGAAATGTATAAATCTGTCAAAAAACTAAATGCTGAACTAATGTCGGATAGTTTTTCCTTAAAAGATGTACCATAAATTCTTAGAAATTATTTTATATTGATACTCCCACCTGCAAGAACATCTAGTTATGGCAGAAATTCACTTAATTTTAAAGCGTGTTTTATTTACTTTAAACGCTACAAAAGCAGCAAATCTTTGCCTTATTGAAAATCAGCAATTAAGGCATGGATCTGAAAGTCATGTAAATGTCCAATATGTCATTAATTAGTTCTTTGTGTGTTTTGTTTTTTTGTTAATAATTTTAAAACTTACATATAAAAAAAATTTTTTAAATTTACTGGTCTATATTAGTGTTTATTAATATATAATTATATTCATATATAACTATGTAAGCTTTACCAAGTTAAGGATATAAATGAGTGAATGAATTAGTGAAAATCGTCAAGAAAGAGTCATATAAGCCATTCTTATATTAAGAAATACCTCCATTTTTGCAAGGGTTAAGTTTTTCTCCACACATCTCTTCTCCTTAGGATTAGGAGCACCGGTATTTCCACGCTCTCCATGTTCTCCCATAGGATCAGGATCACCGGAAAGTCCAAGCGCTTCTTGGGCTTGATATGATATCCAAATGTGTTCACAATTTCTTATATCTCGACTGGTTTAGGGTATGTGAACCTCCACTCTCCGTTCCTAAAACACGAAAGTGTATCAATATAATGTGCGTGAGATACAATAATTATTAGGTGTCTATATTGCTCACTGGTCTCGTCGATATAGACCTCTATAAAGCGATAAATGGCAACGTAGGTCATTTGAATACCAAAGCTTTAGACTGCCTTTTTGTTAGATGGAATCCGAAAGAAACACACGTAGTCCAATTGTAAACTCTTGCGCAGCGCTTGCCTATTTTCTCAACACAAATATGATACTAGAATGTGTGTAGTATTTTTGAGGTCACTTCCATCTCTAATCAGAATTAATTCGAAATCTATGCGTCTTCTATTAGATCATCCACAATGAGAATTTTTTTCTTATTAAGGTAAAACTCTATTTATTCCTTGGGAAAAGCAGTCGTAACGGAGGCCTTCTGTCTTTGAACACGGTTATGGCCTTGCAATATGCTGGTTGTTCCAGCCTGTTAGAGCAAAGGTGTAGTGCTTCGTATTGTGATTTTGGGTTGAGTACGAGGTACTAATGAATGTTATTTCACACACCTTTTCGGCTCACATATGCCAATCTTCGTTTGATGATTTGGAAAGCAAGTATCTAATACCCAGAATTAAACTTTAGCTCTCTTTTTATGTAAGTATATGTTCACCTTAATATAAAAGGTTCAAATGAGTACCAATAAATTGCAAAAAGCAAGTCTTTTCACGGCCGATGATCTGGCAAATTTGTTGGAAATAGCGGTGGACAACATTGCCAAAACACACAAATTCAACCAAATATAAAAGATTTCAACAAAAAGCAGGACGAAGCAATATCTCACATTGAGTTTGTCCTGGAGAAACGAGAAAGAGTAAAAAGGCAACACAGCATCAGGCACATCTAGTGGATGAATTGGCTGCATTATCACTTGGACAGAAAGTGAAGACATAAAACGGCAAGAGCTAGGTACATCATTTTCCATATGTGAAATGTAGAGAGCTGCCGATATAATCCATAAATTGTAAGGCAGCAATGTAGGGTCTAACCAAAGCGGTGAAATTGAAATTGGTGGTTACCAAATTTGAGATAGCTAACTGATAACAGCTTTAGCAGTTACTTTACCAGTTAGTTCGTCATAAGGTCGCACTCTTCTATTAGCTCCGTGCGGTCTATTTATTAGAGACGTTGGATGTTGAGTTTAATGGTATTAAAAGCCAAGGTGTGGGAGGGTTGTATCAGTGCGACACTTCCAGGTTGTTTTCTTGAGTGAACACAAACAGTTCAATTTATTTACATCAATTTATTTATATAAATTTTTTTATATAAATTTCTTTTTATAAATTTAATTATATAAATTTATTTATATAAATTGATTAATATAAATTTATTTACATAATTATTATTTATTATAAGTTTATTTAAATAAATTTACTTATATGAATTTATTTATATAAATTTATTTATATAAATTTATTTATATAAATTTATTTATATAAATTTATTTATAAAAATTTATTTATTTAAATTTATTTATATAATAATATTTATTTAAATTTATTTATATAAAATTATTTATTTAAATTTATTAACATAAATTTGTATAAAATAAAGGCTTCGATAAATTTTTAAATCTTGCAGCAAACAAAATTTTAATTCAAAAACACAAATGTTTCATTATTTCTCGCTGTGTAAAAAATCTCTTTATTTCGTTTTAGCATTCATTTTCGTCTTGAATTAGTGCAATTTTATTTCTAACTTTATTATTTCAAAGGCTGTTTCACGTGCTTTCATACAGCAAAAATGCATGCCCAACATTTATACTATTTTTGGAAAAATTTTGCTTTCTTAAATTGGGTAATTAAATAACTTTTCGAAAAATTTTAAGTATTTGTATCATTCAAATTAAATCAATTTAGTTTGTAGCTACCATTTAATAGCGCATGTATAATATGGGTGTGGGAAGTTCAAATCCTTCACTTGTCCTTAAATTTCCTATATACTTCTAAATTTACTTGATGTTGTATAAAAATCTGTTTCCGTTTTTTGAACAAACTTGAATATATCTTAAATTTTATTTTTCTATGGTACAGCTGGAATCGTGATGCTATCCAGACCTCATACATCATCTGGATCTTTTTGGAATAAATCTCTGTCGGAATACATTCAAGGATTCCAAAAAACAGATAGTATATGGCTCGGCCTGGAAAATATTGTTCGCTTATCAAGTGTATACAATATAGATATACGCGTAGATATTGAAACTAAAACATTGAAAGACACTGTCACCCAGTTTTACAGAAATGTAAGTTTTTACAAAGATCAAAGTGAAGACTATGTGGTAGAGTACGACAGCTTTGAAAACTCGGATATACGTAAGTTAATTCATACCACTCCATTTTTTGAAATCAACTTATGTTCATATTCAATTAGAAGTACATATTTTGGTGATCGGGTCATCAAATTGTAGTCCTCTTGTATGAATATCTATTAAATGCCATAATTCTCATTGGTATCAAATGCTTTCTCCATATAACAGAGTTTATTCATATAAGCGCTGCTATACATCAATTATAATGTTAAACCTATTCTAACGTGATTGTTAAATCAATTTGAAAATTTTCGTAGTTACAAATTGAATGTTTTAACAGAATAGAAACATGTGACTTAGTGGGATTAATAAATATAATTTCAAAAATAGTAAATGAAGAAAACAATAGCATTTATTAAAACGACGGTCTAGTTATATTAAAAAACAACGTAGGAGCACAATTAGACGATGTTAGGAAATGACTTGAAAACCAAACTGAAGGATACTATCTCTCAATAACAATTCGAAACAGCCAATCAAACTCAAACGCACAATATCTTTAAGCAATTTTCCATTTCATTAATCAAACTTTATACTACATTTATTCAAAAAATAAGTGAATTAAAGAAAGTTTCCGTAAGAAATTTTGAAAAGTCCGAAAATACAAGAAGTTCATTCATTGAGCCAGCAATAGCTTAATTAAGTGATGAAGAAATAATCATTGAAAATAACAGCCTAAAACTTTGCCAGCTCTGAGAGCCACGGATAATATATAGACAAAGCAATCTTTAAAATGAAATGCAAAGCATCTTGATGATGGCACTTCGAAATTATAACTTCCTCATCTTTCTACTTATAATACCAAACTGAAATCAGTAATATGACGACCACAATAAAACATTCATTTGAAGGTCAGAAGTGCGAAAACAACAGAAAGACTTCTTCAAGTTAGATAAGACTTTGAATCTAAAAAATAATAAAATAAAAGTACTAAAATTACATAAAGCTATTTAATTAATTCGTGAAACTATACCAAAATTACCTCTTACTTCCTTCAATAATTGATAAATTATCTCTAAACAAAGGTAATTTTTCTTTTTTAATAGAAATCTTTTTTAAGTACAATAGAAATAATATGAATTGAATATTATTAAATTAAACTTAACAGAACTATTAGAGTTATTTGTAGCTAATTTTCATTCCATAGAAATTGAACCGGCAAAGTTGCATTTCTATCAGAACATATTTAAACATGAATTTAACATTGAATTCCGAAAATCTAAAAAAGATCTATGTGACACTTGTTACGAATAACAACACTCAACCAACCCATCAGAAGATTATATTGACAAATCCAGCCTGCATCCATCATCCAAGCTTTCGACTCATGCTGATGAAAACGCTGGTTATGAAATAGATTCTCAATATAATGCTGTTGTGTACTTTGATCTAGAAAATGAAAATCTCAGAGCAGTGTTGAAAATTTTTTTTATAAAATAAAGTTAAGGTAGTTCAACTTAACTTGATATTGCACTCTAAACAAAAAAAGGTAATGTATTCTCAGGCATGAAGGAATTACAGGCAGAGGAGAAAGCGATATTGTAAGTGGCGTTACATTTATATTAGAGAGAATCTTCCTTGACATCTATGGAAATCAAAATTTATTTTGGTTTGGTTTGGTTCATGTTTACCTCTCAAAATCGATATAGTTTGGTGCATATTGCTTTGAACCTTTGAGCTTGTTATTTTCATCCTGAAATACATTTTACATTCCAGTGATCAAGAATATTACAACATTCACAGTCAAACTTTTTTTGCTTGGGTTATTGCGAATTCTTGCGAACGTTATTAGAAAGCTTCCATTTGTGGTTGTTCAAGTACAATTAATGCATGTTAAATATTTAAGTCAACTGGTTGGTTTGATGAACTATAAGTAATAAAAATGTTCCTTAATTTTTAGTTAAAACCTTGTTTATAGTAAGAACAATTCAATTATTGTATTTTGCAAACATTCCTTTTATGATGGCTATCATAATGCCAAATTGCTCAAAAAACCCAATACCAGCCCCGAAAAAAAAATTATTCCTTTAGCAAAAACCCACAACGCTGAACTAAAATTTTATTTGAGTCATTACAGTAATTATTTTTTCATTTAAAAATACTTATACAGGATAAAAAGCTTCGTTAAAATGTGCTGGTATCATTGTTTGTTTGTCTTTTTTTAAATTATATATTGAAATAGTTGAAAAATAAAAAATAAATAAATCAAAGAAAAAAAATTTTGTATATATATATATATATTTAGGCAACAAAATAAAATAATGTTTTAAATTTTTAACGGTTTAGTATATTTATAAATTCCTTTCTGCAAGATGTTTTTCCAATATTTAGATAAAGACTGTTGTAGATTTTTTCCCCTGTAAAGTAGAAACTGTTTTTGACAAATGAAAAATTTTCTTTTGGTAGTTCGACCATAAAAAGTTTGTTACGTGTTTTTTTAGGGCGTGTTCGAAGGTTAAAATCTTCTTTAAAATTATCACAGGTTTCTCTATCTATTCATTTTCGGAGATTTTTCAAGCTTCCTTTTCTATCAGATCATATATTAACAGAAGAGGTTTTACACTATGATTGATTCAGAACGTCTTTCAATTGATTTCAAATGATTTTGTTGAGTGACAGTGTAGTTTAGATGAACAGTTGAACTGTACGTTAGAATGGGAAGGATTGTGGCCACTTAAATTTTATTCGCTGCTTCATTAGTTAGGAACGGTTTTATGTTAAACAAAAGGTTCATTCTGCCACTGACTTTCTTGTATACTATTTCGAAGTTATATTTAAATGCCAAACTGCTATCTAAGATACTTCCAAGATATTTTTATTTGTTGACGCTGTCTACTTAGCAACCATAGTATAAAACTTCTATTTTTCTATTCGTATTATTTAATCGTTTGCTAGTACCAAAGGGAAAACTCTCTGTCTCACCCTTTTTGAGGTTAATAAAAAGTTTCATTTTACAGAAACTCTGAGATAGGTTGGTAAATCATTTAATCTATTTTCGATTTCTTTTTTATTGCTGGACGGAAAATAAATCATCGTACCAACTGCACTAATTAATAATTTGCAGTGTTTTAAATCATCGGGCAGGTGTTTCAGAAGCAGAATAAAAATAAATGGCATCAAAATAGACTCCTGCAAGACTGCACAAACAAAAGAGGTTTTATTTTACTGTGCATTATTGACTTTAACGAGTTTTTTTTCTACCAAACATTTAGCCTTGGAACTACTGGTGTTATTTCCTTCGATTCAGTACGATTTGAGCTTATTTAACACAGTGCTACGGCTAACAGTGACAAAAGATTTGGTTAGGTCTAAAGATACAAACTTAGCATCCGCTGTCAACAGTCTTCCGAATATCATCAGTGAATGCAGATGCAGCTGATTTGGATGACCTTTGCTTACGTAAACCGAATTGAGAGTTTTTTTTTTGTAATTTTTTGTTACATAGGTAATCGCTTAACTGTCTGTAAACCGATCTTTCTAGAATATTTGAAAGGTTCTTGCGAATGCTCATCAGAATTTCTCGATTGAAATATATACGCTGTTCTAGACTTCTTCCACAAACATGAAACCATACTCGTTTTGAGGGAGTGATTTACAAGAAAACATACAGTTTCTGCAATTTTATCGGCACAGTCTTTAGTTAGAATTGGTGATAAACTGTCTAGTCCTGTGTATAACAGATTAAATATACACTTTATTTTAATACAGTTTATCATTTGTTTGGATAAGTAGTATTTCTAGGCTAGATATTACTATGATCAAAAGAAAACTTTTGTAACTTTTTAAATTTTTGTTTAAAAGATATTTTCGTCACCAAATCCTTCTCCCGTTTTTTGATAATAAGAAAATTAAGTGTTAGAAAAACTTTTTTTTTTTGATCGCAGAGAATAATTAATTATTTTCTACTATCTCCAAAAGGAAATCTTCTCTTCTGCGAAGTAGAAACTAGTTACTAACCTTGTTGAACATGCAGAAAAATACTTTAAGAATATAAATATTTCCATATTTATAAAGGAAAAACTTCAAACTTGAGCTGATTAATAAAGGTCTCTAAATGACATCAATTGGTAGAAGAATTACATAAATCACTACATAAAAGGTTTGACAAAGGGAGAGTTTATGATAATGTTATTGAATATGGGCTTCTGATTTGGTTGAAATGTGTACTTTCTCAAAGTATAACAAGGGCTTCAAATTTTTATTGACCGCATTTAAAAAATAAGTCAGAGTAGAAAAAGCTGTGAGTGAAAGTGTTTGCTTTTCAAATAGCTACTACAAAGTGGAATAATTTTCTTGATTCAACGTTTAGTCGAGCTATTAGTTATTTAATAGTTTAGTGTCTTGGGGCAAGTATAATAAAGAAAGGTTCTTGTATAAACAACTAGGAAGGCAATACAATTCTAAAAAATCGAATCGAATGTAAAATCGTCAATGGAAAAAATTCAGTCTGGTGTAATATTATCTCAAGTATGATAACAAAATTGAATACTTATGGGTTCAGGGTGATAATGTTCCTACACATTATAAGAATAAGAACGCTTTCTCTCTTCTGCAAAACCGAAAAAGGACATCTACCTTAAAATGATTCGATTCAGCATAGTGCTGCTGGTATATGGAAAAGAGCAACAGATGCTATGTCTAGTTTGGGGGTTAAAAGAATTATGTGTAAGGATTTTTTATTTTATTTATTTATTTATATATATATTATATATATATATATATATATATATATAACCCCTCTTTAAACAGGCAAGTATTTCGTTCCAATATTGACCTTCATCTTTGACTAATCTATAATCTATAATTTTCTTTACTAATTTCCTTACTCCTATCAAACTTATTATCTAATACACCTCATTTTTCCTGTTAATTCCCCATCCTACTTACTTCAATTAACGATTCCATATTTAGTACAGCTTTACAATTATTGATTATATATTGATTAAATATATTTATTACAGTTTTACAATTATGTAGGCTTTACATAAATACAGTGACTAACCAACTTCATTCGTTTACTTTAATAACTGTCTAACAGTAT
>JAUZNK010057014.1:0-15298 GCA_035046665.1 Euphysa ruthae
AAATCAATTTACGAATGTCACTGAAAAAACCATGCGAAAAAGGACTAAGTACTAACCATAAGGAATTAGAGGTTGAATTTTAATATGTTTTAGTTTCAGAGTAATTTAACATTGTATATAAAAAATCAGTAAAATCCGAGATGGAGGCTGTCATGGTCATGTTCATCTGACATGGAATGACCCCAAAAAAAAGCTTTCAGTGGTCTTTTTTTTTTGTCTAAAATACTTTTCCCATTAACTTCTGAGGTTGATGGTGAAAACTTTGTACTTAGAACGCCTAGAATACATAATTTTGTTAATTCCCTCCCAGGTCTTCTTCTCTTTTTAAATATTTATTTGTTAGTTTGAAAAAAACTTTTGATAATAAATGTTCTTCCCTTCACATAACAATTCAGTAGCAAAATTTCTCTGCAACTTGAACTCATTCCATAGGATATTGTTTTGATATCTTTTTCTTTAATATATTTTATTAAAATTGCATCTTTTCTATCCATTTCATTTAGAATAAGTTTATTTACCCGTGGTTTGAGGTTTTTTTTTGTTTTTTTTTTTTAATAGGAGCCATTTTGTCATCATTCACCTCATTTGAGAATTCAGCGACACGCTCATTGATATTATTATATATTTATAATTATATACTTATACATTATTATTATTATATATTATTATATATCACAGTTAATTTCTTAAATTTTTTTTCTCATTTATTTGATGCAAATAATTCTTCCTGGTCGAATTTTGAAGTCCCTTTGGTTTTTTATATTTTGCTCCAAGAAAAGATCTTTTAAGAATATGAGCTGTGGCAGATGGTCAGAAAGTGAGGCATTTATGTTCTCTGATACAGTAAAATATTCCTCATTGTTAAGAAACATGTTATCTATCAGAGTTGAAGAAGTCGATTTAATCCTAATAGGATACAATATGTGTGGAACGAGGTTGCCGCAAAACATCATTTCTAAACAGTTTCAAGTGTGAGAATTATTGTTAACAGTAAGCATATTAATTTCCTGCTAAAGCTACTAACTTCTTTTCTCTTTATAGCTTATTTAAAAAATAGGAAAATAATTGTTATTAAAGTCAAATCGGTTCATAGAAGGATGTTTGTAGAAAGAAAACCTAAAATAAAGTTTTCTCTTTGGAAAAATAAGATCTATAAAAACTCATTATAGGTCCTTAGGATAAAGCAAAGCAAAACACTATCTCTCAGTTCCCTGTTTGATATTTCCATAATAATGGTATTTGAAGAGTGAATGTTACCCAAAACATGCCATTTGTCAATATCACTTGCAATAATTCCCAATCCTGCTACTGACAAGTATTTTGACAGCTTTTCCTTCAATTCATTTGTTTTTGATTTGCCATAAGCTTTGGGCAAAAGCTTGATTTCTAGTTTTCTTCGTCTTAGTTACTAAGAACTTTTCAACGTTTCTCTTTCGAGGCACAAGATTCTTTCATCAGACTTCAACATTTGAGTAGTTAGTATGTTAGATACTTGTTCGCTATGTGTAGTTCTGCACCTAACTCTCTTACTTTTTTGTTTTAGCATATGGAAGGAACTCAACTGCATATGTCAAAAAGTCACTATGTTGGAGCTTAGATGATGATTTTCTTTTGTTTTTAGAACTTTTAGTGTTAAACCTAGTATGATATAATTGTAGTATTTACCCTTCCACTCTCGCTTTCTTCGCATCAACATTTGAAGTAAAGAATCGACCCTACCGGATGCAGTGGAATAAAAGCAATGAGTGTCAAACTTTTTTACAGAATTAAAATAAGCAAATATTTTTGAAGAACTTACAGCCAACTGAGTATAGGTAATACTAAAATTTTCATTTTCCCAGCGCTCAAACAGCCATTAATCACAAAAATAAGAGAAATATCAATTCATGCAGTAAAAGTTTCATCAAAGCAATAACAGCTTTTTTGGTGACACGGGTGAGACAAAAAAATTAAAATCTTAGTCAAGTTATATACTGAATACATTAAAGAAATGAGACAATTTTTTAAGTGGTGTTAATCTAATTCAAAATAGCAACTAGCTAAAGATAAGTGTAATGCTATTGTTATAATAGCATATATTCTAATGAGTACCTTCGTCAATAGGTTCATACATTTTTTTATTCAAAATACTCTAACCAAAATGGTTATAGTGGCTATCAGCTTAAAATACACTTTATCAGTGATTTCTTTAATCCACATGCTTTGTTTGACGTCTATTAAACCGGTACCGACTTTTAGTTTGAAATTTATCAAATTATATTATAGTCACAAGAAGAAATAGTCTGGACAGAACTTTGCCTCAACGAATCAACCTTAAGCGCGCGTTTTAAAATAGTTCCCTGTAACAGGGATCGAATGTAAACAAGCAAAAGTTGCCTTATAGTGGTTTTGGCAGTTGATTATTTTATTGAGGGTTACTGTTTATAGGTTTTTAGTGTTTTTATTTTTTTAATCAAATGGTTGGCAGCAATTTCTCAAAGTCTAGTTGTAGCAACTGCGGAAATAAAATTAAGAACAATGATTTGAATATCTCCATCTTCAAGGTTCTTGGTGGCAGTAAAAGTTTTGATAGTGAGTACTGAAAAAAATTTATTAATGTTATAATCAAAGATAGAATAGTGGATACCAAAAAATCAAAAAAAAAAAAAAGAAAAGAAAAAGTTATTCATTTGCCAAAACCATCCTCAAAAAAATGCATCAGTCATCACAACAACACAAGAGCCACACTCAAGCCAGGCTCCTTGCCAACACTTCATTTGCCACAAAAATCACATGGTAATTTATTGGCACCCAGAATAAGATTTACTGCAACATCATTAGGCGATGCTTCTCTTTTAAATCCGTCACCTTCAGTTACAAGAGATGATAATTGGGCAACATCATTTTATTGTTCAGAATATAAATTATTTGATGATGTGTCATGATATCTAACAAACAAAGCTGTTAACATCATCATTACTGATTATAAATCAGAATATAAATACTCTTTAGGACAAACATTAGTTAACTTTAAAAATATTTGTGTTTGTCAACTCAGGCATTAATAATTAATAAAGAGATAAAACGCATGTCATGAGTTTTAAAATTTTTATTGAGCTATTAAAATTTTATAACTCTATAAAATTTCAAAACTCATGACATGCGTTTTATCTCTTTAATAGTCATAGTTAACATCTGTTTATTAACTCAAGTCTAACACTGCAATTAAGTAATCAACACTAATTACCCTAGAGGAAAATTATTATATCCCTAAACAATTTTTAATTAAACAAATATAAACTGACAATATTTTATGAAAGAAATTGATTAATTTACTCATCAAACTAGTAATATTTAATTCAAGATTTCAAATCATAACATGCGATAGATTTTTAAAACGTGTAAAGAAATTTAAATTTACAGAATTTGGAAATGAATTTTCAAGAGCATTTTGTCCAATTTAACAAATATGACAATGTTCCACAATTTGAAGTCTACGTTGATAATCAGCTCTCATTTTTTATACGCTATTATTTGTGGCACCGGCCTGGAAATCATAAAATATGTGATAGTTATTAAAAATCTGTTCAAAACATTACTGTTTCTAATTTTCTTGCAGAATTGTCTAGTTTCCAAATATCTAGGTGCAACTAATCTCTTTTCTTTAAATCTGGTTTGTATATAAAACATGTGGTTCTTACTTAATGACATTTCCTGATTTCCATTACAACAACCTAAATATTTTAGAGCAGAAAAGTTTGTAATTTTTGTTTTGGATTCAAAGCGCTTTACATGCTTGAAAAACAGCAAAACAAAAATTTAAAAAGAAAAGCAGAGAACTTATTTGAACCCACCAAATTGCACCTATTTCTTTTACCTCACCTGAAAGAAACTTTACAAATCTTACATCTGGAAAACAAGTTGGAAATATCAAAATCACAAGAGGAAATTGAAACTTTAATTGTTCCTGTAACCAAAGAGCTACACCAAAACCTGAGAACTATCATGGGTGATCAGTCAAGCCATCTTCCCAACCAATTTATGAGATTGTTTTAGAACAAACAGTAAAAAGACCTAAAAACATCCATCCATTTATGAAAAAAACAGGTTAAATAACAAAACTAATGCTGGTTTTCTAATCCTACCTGTCAACGACGTCTACGCTACTACAAAAACTATATGCATACAGAGCGGGGATTTAATTATAGCATTGTGAACAAGTTAAAACATAAGTTAAGGGATTATTCTGCGGTTGAAAGATACGTCGTTCTTCTTTTTGATAAAATGAAAATACAAGAGAATTTGATATGAGATATGTATACTGGAGATTTCATAGGTTTTGCTGATTTAAGTAATACAAATATTAATTTTGCCCAATTGCAAAAGGCTGATAAAATTGCTCCACATGCTTTAATTATTTTAGTGTCTAGTATTGTCAATCCTCTTAAAATATAGTTTTGCTTATTTTGTAACTACAAATGCTACATATACTCAATTTTTTTTATTGTTTGCAAATTTAGAACTATCTTGTGATCTTAAAGTAGTGGGTACAACGTATCATGGAGCTTCAGCTAATCGAATGTTTTCGTATGCATTTTGAGATGAATGAAGAAGAAGACATAAACAGAAACATTAAAGATAACTGTAGAATAAGGAACCAGTTTTACAATGACCGGTTTATCTACTTCCTTTCTGATCCATTACATCTCATAAAAACAGCACGTAACTATTTGCTACATTCCGGAGTTGGCGCTAGAGCAACAAGATATATATAGAAGCAAGGTGGCTATTTGATGTGGGATCATATTTCCGCATATTTTTACAATGATTTGGAATGCCAGCTTTAAATTTTTCCTAAAGTTACATTGGAATATATCATGCTGACGCCATTTGTTAGCACAACTTTAAAATAATATTGTGGTCCTAGAAGCAAAAGCAGCAGAGTGTTGCAAAATTTTTATTGCCTGAATGTTCGTAACACAATTGACACAGTTTGAAAACAAAATAGGTTTTAAAGCCTCATTTAATCTTCTGAGTTTTGTTGCAAGCTCGCTTGTATGGAATTTAAAGTATAGAAATTCATCTATGTGTACACCTAAGTATTTTACAGTCTGGGAGGGTAATATTTTTTGTCGTCAATTTTTCAACACACTACACCACAAATTAGTTTTGAATCGGTTTTCGTGTCATTCAGAGAAACTCTATTGGTCTTCAGCCAGTTGCTGAGAGACTTAAGGTCTTGATTAAGCAGTTTGTTGAGCTTTTTAAAAATTTTATTTATATGGAGAAGATTAATGCCATCTGGAAAGTGGTGGACGACAGAATTTTAAATGGCTTGATTAAGATCATTAATGTATATGAGAAAGAGCAAAAGCCTAAGGACAGAGCCTTGAGGAACACCTATGTTAGTTTAAAGTAGTTTGAAATCATTTCCATTTGTTGAGATGAATTTGTTTCAACCAGACATATAGGGTCGGAACCAGTCCTTGGGCAGCCCACTGATGCCATAATTACCAAGTTTGTGTAAGAGTATTTTATGGTCAACTGTATCAAATGTGTTTTTAAAATCATTAAAAATACCACATACAAATTCGCTGCTATCGATGACCTCTCTCATTTTATTCCGTGAGACTTAAAAGGGCATGTGATGTTCAGTGTTTTTCTCCAAAACCAAATTGCATTACAAAAAAGATTACTTTGAGCCTAAGAAATCTGTAGACAAGTTGTCTATTGGAATTACTTTAGTTTTTTTTCATTTTTTGAAGGTATTTGCCCAATTTAATGCATAAATTTATCATTTCTGATAGAGGCTTGGCAATAAACTTTTGACCATTTGCAGAAAGTTAATAGGGATGCTGTGAGGTTCATAATTTTTTTTAATAGAAAATATGAGGCCAGATAATTCCTCAGTGAATGTTGGAGCAGTGAAAAAGTTTTCATTACATGGGTTGTAAAGATAGTTGGTGAAACGCATATTATCTGAATAGACATTTTTTTTTGTTATTCCCTATGCAGGAAAAGAAGTTATTGAAAGAATTAGCTATGTCAGTAGGATCAATACAGTGTTTATTATCGTCAGTAATAATACAGTTAGGAGAAAACGTAGAATTGCTTTTAGCGTTTATGAGTGACCTGATTCCTTTCCAGATTTTATTAGTTATTTATATTAAGTGTAAAAAATTGTCATGAATATATTACTGAATCTTAAGATTGAAACTATATGGTTTCGATAATTTTTGTATTTAGTATTGGAGGTTTTTTTCTTCTATGGGATGGTGCATTTTTTTGAATTGACAATAAATTATATCCCTTTTTTCCATCGAGCAAAGTATTCCCTTCAATATCAAGGGCTTTTGTTGGCATTCAAGCTCTTTTTAGTTGCCTTTTTTAACCGGGAATGTCGGTTCAAAATATTATCAATTTTTTCAGTAAATCTGTCCATTAAGTGGTCAATATCCCCTTGCTTTGTGTCAATGATTCTGGTCCAGTTAATCACTTGGAGATCGGAGAGAAAGCATTCCTGATTAAAGTTTCTTATAATACTCATATAGACATTATGGATTTTGGGCAAAGGTTTAGGGACGTTGTTAACAATTAGAAATTGTGGTAAGTGATTTCAGACCGTACACGTCAGGTTTCCTGAAAAGTCATATGAGTCAGTGTTATTTGGGAAAATATTATCAATTTTTGATATTTTTAAAATTCTATATGGATATCAATATGTGTTTTTGATTGTGCAGAAAATCTGGTAGGTATGAGAATATGGGTTATAAGGTTACTAGACTCAAATTGTTCCAGAAAGGAAGAAGTCTGATTATGGTTATTTGATTTTAGCAGGTCAACATGAAAATCTCCCTGTAAGAATATTTTTTTGTTATGTTCATGACAGGTTTTCCATCAAGGGGGCAATAAAGTCAAAGTTAAATTCTTCTAGTGACATGCATGGGTGTTTATAGATACAGCTAACTACTGAGTTTGAGGAATTGATATTGACTATTTTAATAAAATTGGATTTTTGGAAAATTGGAAAATTGAAGTTCTTCAGTTTTATAGACGTTTTTGTCAGGTCAGGACTTCTAGGCAAATTTATTTGAGATGTATATTGTTCCACGTGATGTTGTTTCGGTAGGGGTATTTTCAAAGAAGCGTTTGGGTAGATTTAGGTTATATTTTGGGGGAGAGTTTAGCCTAATCCTAGTTTCAGTTATTGCAATTATATCAAATTTAAATTCAAGGGAGGAAAGAATTGCAGAGAGGTCATCAAAGTTATGTGAAAGCGACCCAACATTGAGATGAAAAAAAACCATATAGTCTTCAGGCGGTTGCTGTTAGCAATTTTTAACTCATTAATATTTAAACACTGCATTTGACATGTAAATTAAGATATTCGTTACCAGATTCACTATTTTGTTTATTTTGTAGAGCCTTGCTGAGGCATTTAATTTGTCTTTTAGGTAGTGAGCTTGTTGAATATTATTAAATTGTTCAGTTGAATGTTCCGAAAAAGGAAAAATATCAGACAAAGATTTCATACAGTACCAAGGCAGAATACAGTTTTGTAGGCTCTGATAGTCACATGCAGTGCTAATTTTAAATATACACAGGGAAATTGCATATACAGTATACTCTCGTTAAGTGGGACCCTGCATAAGTAGGACGCCCGCTATTTAGTACATATTTTTCCGGTCCCTTGAACTTGCTTACCCTTTTCAAACATAAAAACTTTGCTTAACTGCGACCCCGGATAAGTAGGACGCCCGCTAAGTAATACACTTTTTCCCTTGAAGTAAAAACTTCGCTTAAGTGGGACATGCTATACAATGAATTCATACTTTTTATCGAGACGGAAGACATTGCATTGTAAGCAAAGTTTTATAAACAAATGTAAAAATGTAAAAATAAAAAAAAAAAAAGAAAAAAAGAAAAAAAAAGAAAAAAAAAGAATATTTAAGCTTGATAACGAGGGTATCTATAACCCCTTGAAATATCGCAAAAAATTAAAAAGAAAAGAGTTTTAAAACCATAATCTGATGTTTAATAACATTCGTTAGCAATAAACTCCTTCAAAATGTCAACATTGAAAGAATTTATTGAGTTCTTTTTACGTGTGTGGTCATATCGTCTTAGCTGGGCCAAAAAAGGAAGTGTGCATCTACCCCGATAGCGGAAAAGTATAACATACTTAAAAAAATTCACAAAGGCAAAAGTCTTTTATCTGCTGCTCGTAAACATGGAATACCAAAACAGACCGTTTCAAATTGGATGAAAAATAAGCAAAAAATAAATGAAGTTGTTTATTCGAATCTGTCAACAAAAAAAAAGCACTGATTTAGAGCATCCACGTACGAACACCTTGATGAGGCACTTACAAATGGCTAGTAAGTGCAAGGGCTCAGAACATCTCTTTGTCTGCCTCGGTTTTGAAAACAATAGCTATCTTTTTTGCAAAAAAGCTGGAATTGACGGACTTTCGTGCATCAGATGGGTGGCTCGATCGCTGGAACAAAAGGAATAACGTATCTTTCAAAACAATTTGCATCGCTTGCGCAAAATACGACCCGAAAACAAGGAGGTATAAAAAACACGGTTTATCAAGATAGAAATGTCTATTTAAGTTCAAATTTTCACAGTTTATTACTTATAACATATACTAGGAGTTGCACTAAAATAATAACATGATGCTAAGTATTTCAAAGAAAAGGTTCCAAAATGTGTAATTATATATATCGATAAAATTCGTAAAATTTGATCTAAAATGGTTTCCTACCACCTTAAACATATTTCGAAAGTTCTTGGTTTAAAATATCAATATACTCCCTCAGTCTTTTGAAAATTAACATGCATGGGACTTTCTTTCTTTTTCGTCTCCTTGGTTTACTGCTTTTCCGGTAACTTGAACCTTACATCCATGGTGTTCACTATCTTGTAAAAAATAAAAAAGTGCTTTCGCGAACCTTCTACTTTTGCCTTTCATTTTATGACCAACTGTAGCGTTGTTCTTTTCATGAATAGAAATAGCAAATTTGTATTTTTTTGAAAGTGATTCAAAAGATGATTGATGCAATTGATAACAAAAAGGAGCTACATCAAATTTCTCTGTTTGATGCAATGAAGATGCTGGTGTCATCTTGGGTTGAGGTTACAGAGAAAACCATTCAAAACTGTTTCAAGAAAGCAGGCTTTACCGAGATTGATGACAACACATTAGCATCTGACGATCTGTTCCATGCATCGAAAGATAGCTTCTGTCACTCTGAGTAGAATTTTCAAATTTCAAAGATTTGTCTGCTGAAGACGTTGCCTCTTTCGATGACACACTTTCTGTAACTCAAGCTTTATTGTCTGATGAAAAAATCTTGTCGGATATTCTTGGAATCTATGTCGAGGAAATTTAAGGAGAGGAAGACTTTGATCAAGAATCAGCTCATGCTTTAGAGAAACCAACGAAATCTCAATTACGCGATGTCATTGATACCTTGACGAACTACTCCATGATGATCGATACTACCGAACTGAAAGTGCTTACGATCAAAGTTTCTGTCATTGTGGAAACTGAAGTAATTGCTAACAGCAAGCAAACAATAGTGACTGACTTTTTCTCTGCTCGATGAAGAAGTTATAGTCGTATGCTGCTAAAGGAAATATAGAAAGGTTTTAAACACAATTATCACCGTTTCTTGTTTATGAAGTTAAGTTACAAAAAATTATTTGATAACTGAGACAAATTGAGCCTTTTGAACAAAATCCTACTTATGAGGAAATTCGGATAAGTAGGAAACCCACTAAGTAGTACACTTTTCCTCGGTCCCTTGTGTGTCCCACTCAACAAGAATATGCTGTAATAACATTTTTAGCATATGGAGTTAATATAAAAGAAAGTTTGCGACAAATAACTAAGACTTACAGTAAATCAACAAAAAAAGAGGCAAAATTAACAGTGATCAATCTAAGCAAACAGGGAATTATTGGCCTGTTTTCTTTTAATCTTTTTTTATTTAGACTAGCAACCTAAACAAAGCATCAAATGCACAGATAAATTTAGTAAGTTATAAGTATAAACAGAATTATTAATAATCAGGTCAGGTAAAGAAACTTTAAAAATAGGAAATTTATCCCTCATTGTCACTCTGATTTTTGGCATCGGCTACAAGGATAGGAAATAGGTTTACGTTTACAGCAGAGGGATCAAACATATTGATGTTTTCCTCCATTTTGTTAAAAGTTCGTGGCCAATGCTCTTTCTTTGATTTCTCATTGAGCAGAAGAATTAGGCTCCCATTAGAATCTGCATATGCAGATTGACGACCACTTATCAAATTCAAAGTCAAATTTATTAGGGTTGATTGACTCTCGTTGAAGATGGTCGGAAGATATAAGTTTTTTTTCATATAGTTTATTTGGGGTTTCATTCTTATTGAGGTAAATACCACTTTTTACCAGACAGGTTGGTCTAGAATACTGCTCAAGTCGGTCTACCTCAGTATGAAGCCTGTTGACTTCCCAAAGTATCAGATTATTAGCTTGGTTTGAGTTTGAGCCAGGGATGACTCAAGTTTGACGGTCTAACATGTTTTTAAATAAAGATTTGCACGTTTGTTCCTTATTATTGACATTTTGAGTCATGTGGTTCTAGATTAAATGGGTTTGGAGTAGGCATGGAATTACGAGTCTCAGTTGGTTTTATCTTTGGTGTAATTGGAGTTTGATAATTCTTCATTTCTTTACCAGGCATGGCAGTTTTGGAAAATTTTTAAAACTAATTGCTTTAGATAAGTATGGATTAATTTCTCTGTTTTTCCTGTTTGGTAGGTTTCGTAGTTAATGGCCATGTTACCTGTTGCGTAGCCGGTAGCCAAGAAACAAAAAAAAAATCATGACATAGATATATATAGATATAAATATAAGATCCAGTGCTGGTAAAAACAACAAAGACGAGTAGTGTTGATTGTGAAGATTAGAAATATCAATTATAACACACAAGTTGTTTGCAAAATTATAAACTTTTTTACAAGAGCATGATTCTAGTGAGATTTTTTAGAGGAAGTTTAAAGGTTATTTGCCAAAATCTTATCTCCAAATATTTCTCACAAAAAATAAAATTTCCAATAATTTGCAGAAAAACGTTATTTCCAGCTATCTTGTTCAAAAAGTTTGATCTATATCTTATTTTCAAATACTCAGCTAAAAAATAAAATTTCCAAACATTTCCCTTAAGCCTTACTTTCAAATATTTCCTTCAAAACCCAATTACAAACAATTTTCCTCCAAATGTTATTTTCAGGTATATTTTTCTCAAAGGCTTATTTCCAAATAATTACCTTTTAATTTTTATATTTTGTTCCAAAACCTAGATTTTGCATTTCCAATTTTTTTTTGTGATAAGGTCATGAGAGAAATAACATGACGTTATCACAAAAAGTTTCTCAAGAAACACTATTTTCAAATATCTAATTCAAATTTTTTTTTCCAAATAATTTCACTGACACCCTTTTTTCAAGTTTATACAAAAAAACAGCATTTCAAATTATTTTTTCCCTCAAAACCTCAATATAAAATTTTTTCATAAAGGCCTTTTTACGAAATTTTTCTTTTCAAAATCTAAACTTCTAGATTATTTAACCTAAAACCTAAACTTCAGAATATATCTCTAAAAGCCTTATTTTCCAAACTCAAGACCTTCTCTTCTTACATGAAATTTTCAACAAAACCTTACACTTACTCTGCTTTTGATTGGTTTTCTTACAAAAAATTTTGCGATCATAACTTTTGGCATAAGATTATGCTAATAACTGAATAGTTTAATTAGAATTAAATGCACTTTCATCTGAGGAAAAAAATTGCGTGGCAAAACTGCTAGCTACGGCATATTTTTGCTGTGATTAACCTGGTAGGTAGTAATAAAAGTGCTAAGTGAATTAAAATTTTTGCATTGCAAGAAACTTTATGGATTTGATCTTAACTTTTAAAAATGATCAAGATGAATGATCAAAGTGAAAATTTCTTTTGGTAAGTTTTTGCTGCAATGAGAGGGTTCCCATATTCTACTGTTTTCGTTCTTCATCACAGAAAACTTCAGCAGAAGAAAGCCATGTTTTCAAAAAATTACAATATTCGGGCGCAATAACAAAAATTAATTTTCAGTTCAAAAAAATGACCATATTTTCTCTCTACCAAAAAAACCAAAAAAAGAGAGTTTTTGGCATATGGGGATGTTGGTTAAAAAAAGCCTTCTAGGTTTCTCTAAATAATAATAATAAACGAATTTTAAGAAAATTCCAAAAGCGCTATTTTCGCTCTATAAAATGACCCATGTATGAGCATGGCATAAAAAAAAGAGTTTTTAACAAGTGACCATAAAAGAAGCCCCCTCCAGTCCTATAATTACCTGCGAAATTAAAACAATAATGAAAAGCTTTAAACTTCTATGAAAACTATTTTCAGTTGAAAAAAATATTATATATGACCATATTTGGGGCAAATGCCAAAAAAAAAAAAAGAACAAAAAAGAGCGCTTTACAAAAGTGGCCATATAGATCAAAATAAGTCCTGTATGCTCCTCTAACCTATACAAAATTCCAAAAACATATAATTTACAGTTTTTAAAAAAATTTTTTTAAATATAGTTTTGGATCCAAAAAATGACCATATTTAGTTCCAATAATAAAAAAAAAATTGTTTTCAAAAGGTAATGAACGTATTAAGAGAAAGTTTCAAAAACATATTTGTCTGTCCATAAATTACCATATTTCAGCTTAGTACCAAAAATTAAATTTTTGCCAGGTGGCCAAAAGATGTCTATGGTCCTCTAACTGCAACCAAAATTTAAAAAAAATATAACAAAAGCTTTTAGAGAAAATAATTTCTCCGAAAACAACATTTTTGGTACATAATTTGCCCCCAAAAAATGTTGTTTGGGTATAGTACAAAAAAAAAAAGTCTTTATCATATGAGCCCAATGAAGCCCTCTATGATCTGTTATTTCGTGCGAAGCTTCAGGAAAACATCATGAAATGTTTCAAGCAAATTTGAAAAAGCACCTAAAACTACTATATTTGTACATATTTGCATCCAGTACCAAAAAAAAACGTTTTTCAAAAATCTAAAACTGTCATTTTTCGATTGTGGCCCAAGTGTTTAATCCGAAAAATCAGAAAAAGACTAATACTGAGAAACTAAAAAATTATGTCACAGACGAATAAACGTACATGGGCGAATTAAAATCCAATATAAGTGGAAAAAGGACAATAATAAACACCAAACTTAAATTATTCAGGAAGATATTTTCTAACAAAGTAAATTTACTTTAATGTAAGTTACTGCGAACTATTTAAATTGGTTTTAGGTTGCTTTTCTATTTTATCTTTGCTTTTTGCATTAAATTGGCGTGAAAAATAAAAAGAATGAATATTTGAATATATATATATATATATCTTTGTCTCTAGCGTAGTAATATTGAACACAATATCAGCGTTTAGCTAACATGAACTCTTGCTCTTTGCCTCTGTTGAGTTAGTTTAATTCTTGGCTTATTCTTGACGCCACTTTGGATAATTTTTAAGAAAATACGTACCATGTATCTTTGAAGAACTTTTTAATTCTGTACTCCTTGATATAGTGATTGTTCAAAAACTTTAGATATTTTTTTTCTATTTGTTAATATGAAAGTAAGAGGCAATTCAATCGAGCTCAGTAAATTTTTGAAATACGGTTTAACTGATATCATGGATTATAAAACTTTATAAAAAAAAGAAAAAACTTTTGTAACTTTGATATGGTGTGCTAAAATACTAAGTCACATTCAGTAAAAGGTGATGCGAAAATATTTGCACTGGCTTCTTTTATTAATGGCAACAACACTAATTGAACATCAGGTAAAATCACTAATCTATACATTATACGTTTACCTTAATTTTATTTGCCTACAACTCTTAACTCGTTGGCTTCGTAAATGGCTGTAATTATTAAAAGTCTTGATATATTTTATTTTATTATGCTGCATGTTTGTAAACTGTAAAAACCTTCATGTTTTGAAACATTTATTCTCATTATTTTTATACGTTACCAATTTTTAAATTCATTAAACATGATATTAAAGTAAAATCAAAAAGGCTTTATTTTTTTCTATTAGACCCTAAAACTTGATTTTTGTAAGGGTGTAGAAGACTATAACACTCGTGCAATCGATACCTTTGCCGATTTCTTATTTTCTGTTGCTGAAAAGTGTGGAAACTATTGGTGAAGAATGCACCTTTGTCAAAAACCCAGTTCAACAGGTTGAAAGATCTCCAAACACCTACTGGCTAGAAAAACTCCCACATTTGTAGAACATTTTTTTGTAACGCAGCAAATTATGTGGTGATTTTTTAACTGCTATGTCTTAATCCATATATATATATATATATTTTTTTTTAATCTTGGTTTTTATTACTAACCTTAAGTATGGCTGTTTATTTTTTTTGCTGCTTATTATAGGGTGGACCTGAAAACAAAAAAAAAAAAAAAATTGGTTTCTTTTTCTCCGAAAGTTACTCTCTTATTATGCTGAAATTTTGGATTTAGGAAATATTATTTCCAATAAGTTAGGCGTGTTGGCTATTTTGAAAAAGTTCCGAAACAGTCATTTTTGGTTTAAAATCAATATTTGTAATATTACAATGAAATTTCATTATATTCTTTTGAAATTTTGCATGAAGTGATGTGAGGTTTAATTTTAAGGATGCCAAGTATTGTTAAAAATTTATTAGTGAGGCATGCCTAAAATTTGCATTTTTAAATTTTTCTCAAAATGTTGCTCTTTCTATTATGCTTGAACATTGGAAATATTCAAGAATGTTTTGAATATCATTTCTAAAGATAGAAGGCTTTAGAGTCATAGATTTTGATTAGCTTTTCCTTTATTTCCGGATATCTATTAGTCACAAGAGCTTTTTTTTCCAAATTTTCATTGTTTAAGTTTAAAAATTATTTTTCATAAAAATTTAATTTTTTTTAAAAGTTTTTCAACAAAGTTTGTGTAATAGGTTACTGTTCCTTCAGGCAATAAACTAAGTTAATCTACCAAAAGAGTTAATCTACCAATAAGCTCATCTACCAAACGTTATAAAGTTTCCTTGGGCAAACATTGTAGTTTTTATCATGTTTTCCTTAGATTATTTAAATTCCGGTGGCCCTGCCAATCTTCTCTTTTTTTCTGATAGTTTTCTATGACCCCATCTGACAAACTCACTTTTTCTTGCCAGATTTCGCTGCAAAAACTGCGTGTTAATCTAATTAAATTTTTATTTTCATTTTCAGCAAATTCTTTGGATTAAAGAATAAT
>JAUZNK010057025.1:0-15297 GCA_035046665.1 Euphysa ruthae
GTATTTTGGAATTTTTTTCATAAAAAATGCAATAAAACATAACATCCAATTCATTCTTCTTGAACAAGAAGCCATCAAGAGAACAAGAATCGTTCAACATATCGCTTTCTATTTTTTAAATATTTTTGTTCAAAATGGTCAACACATATTCCAGAATGCCCAGAAGGAGCCCAATCTTGACGATTGACAAATCTTATCCACTTTTTCCTCAACTCGGAATTTTTTTTTTGATCTGGAAACCCAAATACTGGTTTCTTGCAATTATTGTCTATTTCGTGTTTCTTCTTCTTTTAATCAGAAGGAAATTTAAAAACAACACATTTATTAACCATATTTACATTCTATTCTATTAAATTCTTATTCAATTTCTACTCTATTCTGTTTACCATTTTAAATTCTAAGCATAACTCAGCAAAAAGTGAATGTTTTCCGGACGAAAAACTCGATAAGACAAAAAAAATTTTAAATCAAATTAAATAACGATTTTAGCTGATCGAGACAAAAAAAAATTTTCCAACAAATTCTGCTCTGACATATAAAAATATCATTTACGGAAATGTTATTTGAGATTATTGACGGAAAAAAAACTGGCTTTCTATTTTTTTGCCTCTCACACCAACAAACCCAGCCGTGAAATAAAGATGGCCATGAATCAACTTTTAGAAAAGCTGGTGTGATTGGCTTTTTGATAAAACCACAGTCATCGCACGGCTTGTGAACCGTAGAGATATAATTAAAGTTCTCAACAATAAGAAATTTCTTTGCGATCTCAAAACTGTGTAAAATGCTTCCCTCTCTGTTGTTGAGAGGGTTTATATCAACGAGTAATTTTGTGGGGCCTATTGTTGATTACTAGGAGAATGTAACGCTTTATTATGTTAAACCACTTCTACACTACAAATGAAAAGTTACTCACTAAGTATGACGTGCATAAAAACTCTGAGGGCAAACTAAATATACATTCTATTCAATTTAACACAGAAACTTAATACCGAAAATTCTTTGTTTTGATTTTGATATTATTGCTATTTCTGAATCTAAACTACAGGTTGGAATTGAAACAAAAGTCGATATTAATCATAAATGTTTCCAAAATCTTATCAGTATTCCAACTGAGGCATCTGAAGATGGCGTTCTCCTGTACATATATCTAAGGGAATAAATTTTAAATTAAGAAATTATCTCAAAATTTATAAATCTGAAGAAATTGAATCCATATTTGTTGAAATCATTCACTCGAATGAGTCTAATTCTATCGTTGGAGTTATTTATAAACTTCCATGTATTAACGAAAACACTTTTAATGACGATTATCTGAAACCACTGTTAGCTAAACTACCTACTCAAAGTAATAAAACGGTTTTTCTGGCTGGAGATTTTAATTTTGATTTAATCCAAGATTCGGCTCATACCGCAACAGCTGATTTTTTATAACATTATGACAAGTAACTTTCTGTTACCTTTAATTATACTTCAAACAAAAATAAACAAGCACTTTAATAAATAATATCTTTACTGGTCAGTTTAATCGTAATTTAAGGACCGGTAACCTTACTGTGGGTATATCAGATCATCTACCATCATTATCGTTTTAAAACCGTTTCTCAAATAAACAAAACTTATATCAAAGAGACAAGTCAAAATTGAATAAAGAAAACTTAAAAGTAATTAAAATTAATAAAAATAACATAGAATACTCGTTTGAAAATTTTACGATCAAAATGTATAACATTCTTGGTAAACAAATATAAACCATGGGTTAACAATTATAAACCATGGGTTAACAAAGAAATTATAAAATAAACTTTTGAAAAAAAGATTTTTAAAAAATGCATGAAAAACCAAAAATAAGAATCGCAAAGAAACCTTGTATACAGAATACAAAAAAAATAAAAATAGAATACTTCAAGCAACAAGATATAGTGATAAAAGAATATTTTTAAGAATACTACACTTAAAATAAAAAAAAACATGAAAAAAGTGTGGGAAGGGATTAAATAAATTATTAACATATAGGCAAAAAAATTTAATCTGCCATCATGTTAAATAAAGAAAAAACATTAACAGATCCGATTGAAAAAGCCAATAAATTTAAAAATCATTTTTCCTCTATAGCTGAAAAACTTCTCTACGAGCGTAAATATGACGATAACAAGTGATTTCCTGATTATCTAAAAAATCCCTTACCAACTTCTTTTGTTATAAACCTCTGTGATGCACCAGAAGTAAAAAGTCAATCTCAACACTAAAAAAAGGAAAGTCCCTCGAACCTAACAGTATTCCAACATATATCTTAAATCTTGTACAAAACGTAGTAAGTATACCATTAAAACTTGTACAAAACGTAGTAAGTAAACCATTACAACTTGTACAAAACATAGTATACCATTAAATCAAGAGAACTTATCGTTCTCCTCTGGCGCTCAACCTGAAAAGCTTCTCACATCTGAAATAATTCAAATTTTTTAAAAAACTGCTTGCAATTACACACCAATATTTCTATTATCGAACCTAAATAAGATACAAAAAAAATATATATTTTCACAGGTTCACAAATTTGTTGAAAAATTTAACCGCATGTACGAACAACAATCTGATTTTAGAGAAAAAAATAACACACACTACTTATTACTTAACATATCTTAAAATATTAGATCTGCCCTTGATAAAAATAAAGCTCTGTGTGGCACACTCATTGATTTACGAAAAGCCTTTGACACGGTGAACTACAATATACTCCTTGAAAAGCTAAAACATTATGCAATTAGAGGTACAGCAAATAACTGGCACAAATTTATCAATATACTTCTTACAAATCGTGAAAAGATTGCTACTATGACCGATTTTGACTCTGACGTAAAATTGGTCCATCATGGTGTGCCTCAGGGATCCGTCCTAGAGCCTTTACTTTTTCTATTGCATACAACTTGCATTTTGCCATTAAACAGTCTAAACTACCAAATTGCCTTTTTGTTCATGACTTTTTCATAAAAACTCTACCGCCGTGTTTTGAAATCTGCTTCGTAAAACTTAAAGATAGAAACCCTAACACTAATACAAGAAATTCACAATCCGGCTACCTTTTTGTTCCCAAGTCTAACTCGAAAAAATATGGTCTCAATTGTTTTAATTAATTTAAATTAATTCCATAAACGCTTGGATTTTTTTTGCTAGAGTATTTAGCAATAATCAATGCAAAAATAATCACGTTGTTCTACTTCAACTACTTCAACTATCAAGAACTGAATTAAAAAGGAAAATAGTGACATATTTTATTAACACTTATTGATGTATAAATTAATCCCCTGCTGTTTTCCAATTGCAACATATTAGCCTTCCCCTCTCCCATCCCACTTTTCTTACATTTTTTTTTCTTTACTTTATGTTTATAATTCATGAAACAGAACACACAATAAATCAATAAAAATAAGGTGTATTCCTTCAGAACAACCCAACTGCATAAGAACTCCCCTTCACTGCATACGGAGCATATATTGTTAGTGTAGTGTAATTTTTTAAAAAACTGCTTGCAATTACACACCAATATTTCTATTATCGAACCTAAATAAGATAGAAAAAAAAAATGTAATTTCACAGGTTCACAAATTTGTTGAAAAATTTAACCGCATGTACAAACAACAATCTGATTTTAGAGAAAAAAATAACACACACTACTTATTACTTAACATGTCTTAAAATATTAGATCTGCCCTTGATAAAAATAAAGCTCTGTGTGGCACACTCGTTGATTTACGAAAAGCCTTTGACACGGTGAACTACAATATACTCCTTGAAAAGCTAAAACATTATGCAATTAGAGGTACAGCAAATAACTGGCACAAATTTATCAATATACTTCTTACAAATCGTGAAAAGATTGCTACTATGACCGATTTTGACTCTGACGTAAAATTGGTCCATCATGGTGTGCCTCAGGGATCCGTCCTAGAGCCTTTACTTTTTCTATTGCATACAACTTGCATTTTGCCATTAAACAGTCTAAACTACCAAATTGCCTTTTTGTTCATGAATTTTTCATAAAAACTCTACGGCCTTGCTTTGAAATCTGCTTCGTAAAACTTAAAAATAGAAACCCTAACACTAATACAAGAAATTCACAATCCGGCTACCTTTTTGTTCCCAAGTCTGTTGCAGTTTTAAAATTTTTAACTTATTTACCAAAAGAGTTTGTTTTACAGCATGCAACCTTAACCTAAATTTAAAGTTTCTTCTTTTTTTTTCTTTTTTATTGGTGAAAAAAGAAATATAATCTCCTAAAATAAATATATCTTTTCCATCCTCATAAATTTGTTGCAAAGTGTGGGTTAAAGGCTCAAAAAAATTGTTGATATCAGGTGGCCTGTAAACTATACCCACTGTAAAAGGTTTGGTACGAGGGAGAAAAATATCAAATGATATGTTTTCAATATCGTTTGTGGGTGTAATATCATTAAAATTAAGATCATCTTAATAACAAATAACACCATCATCAGATTTATTTGTGTAATTTCTTAAAACTTGGTATCCACAACGTTCAATTTTCTGTTATTTATAAAGCTAATTAAGTAAATAAGAATTTATATTTAGCATGGGCCAATAAATAGTTTTAAGCTGCACTTCCAGAATGACCAACGGGCTTGGTCCTGGTTACTTAGAGTTCCTATTTGAGCTTACTGTAAAGAAAGTCATTGGTCTCTAAGGGGGATCGAGCCAGCACCTCAGTCCCAGAAACCAAACTGTTAACCGCTCAACCAGACTTCCATGCTATCAAGCATGGAAGTAATTCCAATAATTAATGGTTTTTAAATTGCAAATTTTTTAATCCTTCTCAAGTGTTCAGTTTTTTGTAGCATGCTGTTTACATAAAATTGGTCGAAGTGTAATCCTTTTTTGCTAAAGGGGACCCATAATGTTAGTGGGTAGTACAGTAATAAATTATTTTCTTTTATACACGTATTTTAACATTTTATGGGATTACAATACAGAATCCTACTCAAAAACACAAAGAAAAAAATATAATCAATCACTGGTCCGGTAAACAAGATGCGACGGTTCAAAAATGAAAATCTTGAGATGGGCTTTTCTCGGAAACAATTTAATCACTTTTTTTTGGAAATTTTGGCTGATGATTTCCTACCAGTGAAGTTGCAGCTTGTACTAAAAACTAAGCTTTTGCATCAATATTTCGAAAATTTATTTTTTTAAAACCAAAAAATCAACTTTTAGCCCAACTACCTATAAAAAAATTATTATTAAAGTTATTATTATCAATGTATAATTCTAGTAGAGGTTGTAGGTGCCATACTAATAAACAAACATGTCAAATTTGAAATCAACCTTATACTTTTTGCTAAACCTCCGCCACTAGCGGAAAAAAAATGGTGTTTTAATGAAATTAAAACTTATTTTAATGAAATTAAAATTATTTATTCATTTTTATTGGTAAAACCTTTAATAGTTGATTTTAACTTTTTTTTCTTAACTTTACTGGTGTGAACACTATTTTTCCTTTTTTTTTTAACCCGTGGACCTTCCCGTTCTACACGGTACAGTTTCAAATATGCGCCGTTTGTCATATTGAACTTCTCAAACAGATTATTAAGAAAGCATTCTCCTTCGTTATAGTAGAGATTTTAGTGAACTAGTTAAAATTAAAAGCGATTCTCCAAAATAGCAGCTTCGGAGTATAGACTCGTTTGACATAATCTGTCTTAATTTTCCATTTGGGGTTTCAACAATGATCAGTTTTAGATCAGTTTTTTAAGCAAAATGCCAAAAACATGACGATCCTCTTTTAATGCAGTTATTTTTGTGTTAACCTTTTTTTTCTTTATTGGGTTAAAATAACTTTTTCCCCCATCGATGAGTTTTTGTTCAATAAACTCTTTATGCTTCTTATTGCCATAAGACATCAGCTTCAAGTCAACCCTTGCTAATGGGTTTTTCTATCTGTTTTCCAGTCGACAGTTCACGAGCTTCACTGGGGCCAAATGGATCGTCGATATACTGTTTTAAAATTTTATTTTAGTGAGATTAAATGCTGATTGTGTAACAACCTTGCACGATTTTGTTGTTTCTTGTGAACATTGGAGGTTGTTAGCTTGGTTTTTTCTGAAAACTTTTCACGTAACTTTGCATGTATGTGAGACGTTCTTATCTATTTATGAACTTCTGCCATATTTGCACTGAATCCAGATCTGCGTAACCAGCCTTGTTTTTTGGTACCTCCATACACTCAAAAAAACAGACTACAAGAGAAAGAATTCCACAAAAACCACTTTTTTTTAAACCGTCAACTGCGTGTCAATAGTCATTACCTTTTGTTCTAAATTAATAAGACAGAGGTCACGAAATGGTATATAACATGAGTAGTTAGTTCATTTGGCCAAATGCAAAGAAATACTTTCATATACCTCTTTCATCTTTAAAACGAAGTTCAAAGTTTCCTTCTCTTACAGCAGTAACCATTGATAGATGTGACGAAACATCTTTGAGGTGTGCAATTATCATTTTACTTTCAGCACCATTGTTTACATTTTACAATCTTACAAATATGTCTCTGTATGTATTTGAGTCAACAACTAGTTCGAGGTTCTATGGATTGGGATTTATTCTTAGACTCAGCAACATGTCCAAAAGTTCACCATCTGCATTACAAAAGTTTTCAGTAATCTTTTCTATTCCAAACTTTATAATAGCATTAAAACTTTCCTTTGATGTTCACATGTTGCGGTAGTAATGGAGCCCTTCTAAAGTTTGATCAACTAATCCTTCTGCAATTATTAATAGATAACAGAGAAGTAATTTATATTTTATTTCTGTCCTTCATTTTTTTTATAACGAGGTTTGCAAACGACTTTATTACATCAATCTCCCGTAGTCCAGAACCTTTTAAGATCGTCATGAAATATTCGCATGTATTTACGTCAGATGGATGAACTAATAACTTGCTTTCCATTGGCGAAAAATCAAACACTTTCACTGAGCCTCTGAGTAAGTTTTCTTTTTAAATCTCTTGTGTACTTATAATAGGCGGTATATTTTGTTCTTCGTTCACATTTATAAAGTCTTTTAACAAGCTGCTCAATAAAAATGCTTCTTTTCTACATAATTTGCTTTTCAATTATAGCAAAAAATTTAACTAAAATATTTCCTTGTATCACGGATTCGATTTCTTGGTCTGTCGATCATGACTTAGATGGTATCTTATTGATTGCAAATTTGATATAACAAGTCTTGTGGAAAGACATACCAGTAGAAAACAGATCATAACTCGGTTTCATAGGAAACAACCTAATCCACATTTACTAAATTTCTCAATTGCTATGTAGCTTTGTAAATATGAATTAGTCCTCGTTATTTGGAATGTTAAGTTTTAACCTTTTATTCGCTTTTTATTAGATGTTATCCCAACCAAGATTTTTAAATTTATTTTCTTTTCTGCTAATATTGCTCCTCTCGTATATTAATCAGGTATTCTTTTCTTCTTTTATCTTTAAAAAAGTCTTTTTCGTTAACAAATTGATTTAATCTTGAACTTAATACTGCACTTCTTCATTTTCAATGTTTACATTAACGCGGACTAATTTGTAACTACTTATATAAATCTTCATCACAGAAATGCTATATACAACACGTATAAGATTAAATTAATTTTGCAATATGTTATATGCAAAAAGATATAAAATTTGTAGGACATATCAGGGTTTTTAGATATTCGTCTAAACATATCGATATTTTACGGTGGCCCACAAGTGCAAACCGTGACGAAAAAAATTTACTGACTAACAGTTTTTTTTGCTGACCAAAAATTTTTTTTTGCTGACCATTACAATATTTAAAAAACCAGTACAAAATTTATGAAGACTACGATCTAGTTTATGTTATGCGTCCTTGTAGGACGACGAAGCTTGAACCATGAGTAAAATTGGATAGCAATTATGCAAATCTTTTGATTTGTAAAAAGAATTTCATTTAATATAAGATATGTATTGTTCACATTGTGGTATGAATAATTTAAATGCTCTTTTCTGTGGTATATGTGACAAAGCAACTGGCAATCTGACTCATCCCGGAAGTTCCAGTGGAACAGACAGTCATACGGTAGTAGGGTGGGGAGGGGCACAATGAGTCAAAGTACCTACTTTTTTCATTTGTAGTTTCATATTTTTTTTACTGGCAGCACAAAATAATGAAAATTTTAGCTTAGATGTGCAAATGTTGTATGTCTTTCGTTTCTATGAAGAAAAATATGCAGTATTTCATATGAGTTTGTTTTGATAGTTTTTGTTAGACATTTTTGCTTCACATATTTTGGGGCACTCCGGAAAATATCAAGTTAATATTCAAGCCTAAAAAGACGACTTTTTGGCTCATAAAAGAAACCAAATATAAAATTACATTTTTAAAGTTCTTACTACTCAAAAATTATCAATCAGTACTATAATATGCCTTCTACAATCTTTATTGTATTGATATAAATGTAAATACAATACATTCTATTTCACAAACCTATTTATAACACAAATTTAAAAACCGTGAAACTTTAAAAAATATTTAAAAATGTCATAAACACTGCATTTGTCACAATAAAAGTCATAGAAAGATCTGTTCCTACAGGTATGAATTATGGACAACAATACACATCACAAATATGACACTGTGCCTACTGCTCATTCTTTTTCCTTTGTAATTACGCCAAAAACAAATACATATAATACACAAGTTATTATTATAATCTGACTGTGATTCTGTTCTTTTTTTTATCAAATTTGAGCTTTGCCTTAACGGATTTTGCTTTCTTTTCGCAACTCTTTCAATTCCATCAAAATATGAAAATAACAAGCTTCAGAATGACCTCCACATGTGGTACATATGTATTTTCAAGCCAATTTTCAAATTTATAATCTGACATTCATTCACTATCTGATACAGCAAAACGTATATTTGGAGGACCATTAAGTTTCTAATTCTCATTTAAGTGTCGAGCTTTGTAAACTATGAAGGTTGGTAGGAAGGCTCCATTTACATTTCTTGCAACTAGAAAAGTGTGCATGGCTTCCCTAGCTGTTGGAGTGATAAGATAATCAAAGTATGCACTTTGCGATTTTAGATTGTGTTAAAAAGATTTTCATCGCAGTTAAATATACTTGTTTTGGCTAAATCACTTTCAAAAATGCCATTCTCATAAACGCTTTGAATCAATTCAAAAAAGTTTGATAATGTCTCATCTGTTAGGTTTTCTGCATGCGGTTTTGATAAAATTTCTGATTCCCTTACACCAAGTTCTGATGAACTTTGGCTTTTAAAAGCAATCATTCAATAATTTTCAGGAAGATTGTCTGTAAATACCCTTTTCTTTGTCAGCTTTTCTGATTGAATAGCCCTGAACTTGAACTAATTCAACAGCAGCTTGAGTAGCTTCATGATTGGTTGCTTTTGTGAGCTTTGGTTCGTAGTTTCAAACTATAACTCAAAAGAGATTGGCAAAGTTTTTTATGAGTGATCCGTTGTGCTTCATTGTCATGTTACATTAAATAATATCTAAACGTGTCTGCAAAGCAATAAAATATCAAATTTTTGTTATTATTTTTCAAATTCAGAACGTTTTTGACATATTTTGTATTCATTGTCCGATTAAATTTATTTGATGGAAGCTAGGACCCTGTTAAATATTTCAGGATAAAAAAATTAAAAACTTGCCTTCAAATGTTTTATTGAAAAATCTCTCTTTTTGATAGTTAGGAAAAGAATGAGAAATCTCATTTTAGCCACATGTGCAATCCTAGATGGTATAATCCACAATGATAGCTGAAAACAATTCTTAATTCGTTAGTGAGAAAATGGTTTTTCATCGTTTTTGACCTGCTGTGCCTCACTGACCCATTTTGCCCCACTCTATCCTAGCTGGTGGTTCCCGATCCCACCTTCCTCCAAACATTGTTATTACAAAAAATACCTCTAAAAAGAGGTTGGATAGTTTTGATGGTTTTACAAAAGCAAATCCTATTAAAAGATCTAAAAAGAAACGTAAATTCAAATCAGAAGAGCAAGAGGTTATAATAAACATTGGCGTGAATAGAAAGTTTAGAGATTTTTGTAAAGTTGAATGCGACTCCTTAGTTCCACACTGGGAGTGAAAACAACTGATGATGCTGTATTAATAAATAAGAATTGCAGTGTTTACAAAACTTCAGTGGTATAACAAAGATTTAAATATGCTGAGTTGGTCGATGAGGTGATTAGGTCAAAACGATCCAATTCATCCAATTTCAGTATTAAATGAAAGGACTCGGCTTTTCATTTCTAAAATGACTTACTTTTTGTCAGAGGTTAAGCAGATCTGGAGATATCCTAATTTCAGTATACTGAAAATTGATCAACTTTGGGAATAGAATTCCTCATACCAATAATCGTGGCACTTGAAGAGGCCTATTTTGTTTTATTTAATGGTTTCTTTTTTTTTACTTTTACCCAATGTTTAATGTTGGATACGTAATTAGAAGCCGGACCAACATCGATGAAAAATGTAAAATTTAACTTGAAATTTTGGAGCCTAGGTTCAAATGTCCTAATTTATACATTTTGGTTCCAAATACCCTTTTTTTGATAATTCAATTTATAAAAAACATTTAGATAACTTTAATGCTTCATTAGATGCGTAATTGGGAGCTGTACCAAAATGAATAAAATATTTTGAAAGTATCCCAATTTTCGGGTCCTGGGCTTAAATTTCCTGCTTTGGGTATTTTAGGCTTAAAATATGAAGTAGCAGATAATTTTAGTTAAACAAATTAATAGAAAATGTATAACTAACATCTTGTTGGATTCATAACAAAAAGTGTTTTCATGCAAAATAAATATACTAAATTTATCATAAATACTAGTGCCAGGGAACAGTATTTTTTAGTATAGTTGTAGTATGGTTTTAGTATAGTTCGTGTATTTTGGTATAACATGCCTATCATCAAAATATAAACCAGTGCAAAATAGTCCAAATTTTACTAGGAACATTAATTATTGTTATCAAACCTTATATATATTTTTTATTTTAGATACAATTTAAGAGACACAATTGGTTATAAAATGATAGATAAAAAAAAAGACAAAGCTGCTGGGATTATTTCAAACATACCATTAAAGATACAATTTGATCAGTTAAATAAAAAGTACGGAAATTATGGAAAAGGAATGGTCGCTGCAAATTTTAAAGAAATGGACTGTTTGATTTAAAAATATGGATGAAGTTGAAAAAGTTAAGGCAGATGAAAGATCAGGACAGGCGTTTTATATTGTTTATACTTGGAAATGGAGTAACAAAGAATATTGAAGAATAGAAGAAAGAATATAGTAAGAAAGAACATTAGAAAATATGAATAAATTCTCTAAATCAATAAAAAAAGGTATTAAAAAAAAAAAAATTGAAACATTATTTCTATAATTATAAAACATTTGTATCATTTTCGAAAATTTTCGATTTCAATATCGCTTACTCACTGTAAATAGTCCTCCTGCTCTAACATACGTTGCGCTAATACTGAGTGTGAACTTTACAGAAGCAGTAAAAATGTAAAAGATCTTTTTGCAAGTGAAAAAATATTACCATCATGAGGGATATGTCTGTAGTTTCGTCATATCCTAAACCTATGTCACTGGATGTAATATAGGATTACAGTAACTGTTCCCCGAAACCCTAAAACTTATTCTTCTTAAAATAGTTTGGAGCGTGAGCTGCAGCACTAGGATTATTAACTATTTGCTAGCGAAACACTATATAAAAAAACTAATCTCGGTTTCTGCATAGACACAAGATGTTATATTTTAAACATAAAATGAAGCTGCGCTGTACTGAGTTGTTTGTTGTTTTCCAAGTTCCTTTAAAAGTATTTTTTAAAAACAACCAAACTGTTCATAAGAACAAGTTTGCAGTCTTAACACCAAAATTTGTGCACGTGCTGTAGCAGGAAATCTGATTGGAGCAAAACGAATATCAAGTTTTACGAAAAAAAAAAAAAACGTCAAACTAAACAACATTACGCGTTCCATCACGGTAGCCGACTTTAAAATGTTATTTATTTTCATTCCATCCTCTAGGCATTGAATGTTGAATGAAATCAATTTTACATTACTGTTACAATCGTATATTGATATACAATAGTAGTATTTAGGCAGTTATATTATAACGGTCTTGCATTGTTGTTATAGATCAATGCCTAAATAAATTTTGCTTTCTATTTATAACAGGAAAAGAAAAATTTTAAAATTAAATTCAATGAATAAATACATGGCTTGTAGTTTCCTTGAAAACAATAGTTTTTTTTTCCTTCCTATGCAAAATAAATGAACTGTGTTATCTTCAATAACAGTATCATTTCTACTCAAAATTTCTGTACATCATTTGTATTGTAATATATTTCAAAAACGGTTTCATTTATTGTGAAATTTTGATGTTTTGGCTTTCCTATACATGGGTGTATTGATGGCTTCAGTAGAAAAGTATTGTGGTTAAAGGTTTTGCAATGAAACAAAGATACTTAAATAGTGTGCAATTTGGTTCTAAATGCAATAGAAGAATTTGATTGTCTGCCAGGTCGTATACGGAGTGATTTTGAAACGGAAAATGTTGTTGCTGCCCAAAATAATTTAAGAAGAAAATTTGATGACGATTATGTTGGTAAACCACACATTTATGTTTCTTCCCACTCTAACCTATCACTCATTCAATCAATCAATCCGCCAATCAATCAATTTACTTTATTTAACGTTGGTTAAATTACATAGCGAGAAAAATATATGCTATAATATCTAAATTCTTATACAAACCAATCGAAGTTTTTTTTTTGTTATAATATAAAACATTCATATTAGAAAAACTATTTACAAATACAACCAGTAAATTTAGAAAACTCCTGCTTCTCAACTAATGTTCAAAACAAGAAATAGAGGAAGTGTTTTTTATGTAGGTTGGAAGGGTATTCCAAACAAAACAAGCTTTAAAAAGAGGTGCATTTGTTCCGTATGTAGTAGATTTAGCTGAGGGTAGTACTAAAATCTTATTATTCCTTAGTGAATACTGTATATCATTTATACAATAGTGTTCCCATATTAATTTTGGGTTAAGTTTGTGAGCCGATTCAATAATGGTTTCAATCATTAAGAATTGAAGATGTTTTTCATAAATACGAGTTCGACTCCCACCTCTGACGGAAATTTATTTCCATGTTATTTTTGAGTTTCTGAGCAAAATTCGTTGCGTAATGCAACGCTAGCTCAAATTGGTTGGGTTGTTTGGTTGAGCAAATTTTGTAGACGCAAACGGGCGTTCTAAGTACTCCAAGACCCACCACATGGGCCCATCTGGAAATATAGTCTCGGCAACTTTTTGGTTCCCCACGTTAAATATAACATTATTTCCCTCACTGTCTTTTCCAAGCGTAGCAATTCGTCAAAGGGTAACTTTTAGTTTTGATGGACTACTCTAAGTGCATGTTTATGCAGCTGGTTGTCATTTCTCATACAAAACATCCAAATTAAAGGATAATATTAAAATTGGACAAGCGTATAACTATTTACAAGGCTTGTCGTTTGATAAGTAGTCATATGGTTTCTCATTCTAATCAAGCAATATAACTTATTTTTGGTTACAATACAAATATTACATATATGTTTCGGAAATTTTAATTTATAGTCTATTGTGAATCGTAATAATAATACTGGTAATTATTAAATAAAAAATTAATTATATGGCGCTTTAACCCCTAAAAACGTAATGTGGAACTTTGTTGCTTTAACAACCACAGAACTATTACAGAACCAGTTTTGGAGTCCTTGAACCTTGAGGAGCTCCTAGAGTCATTTCTAGCCATTCGCTGAACATTGAGCCCAGTTTCACATTTTGTTTCATCAAAAAGTCGGAAAATAAAGGTATGGTGGTCACGACGAGTTAAATCAAGTAATTTAATCGATTTTTTTGAAAATCTTGTTAATACAGGAGAGTATAACCCCGATAACGGGGTTAAACAAAACGCGTGTATTTTGGTTTTTACCGAGTTTATACAGAATCAATTAAATTAAATATCTCAACTATGGAACAGTCACTACATAAGTAAAACCTGTAAAAAACTGTGAAGATCATGGACGACCAGATGTTTTGTAAATAAGTCCAACAGAAAATTTCAGCAATCAAGGCCTTACTGTTCCAAAACGTAATTTTGGTATAGATTATAATGAGTATTTTACCTACATCTGCAGTGATTTGGGTATTGACTTTCACATCAAAAACCTTCACCTTGCTAAGCAAAATTATATTTTTTTATCTGTGAACATTGTTCTTAATCTATTTTGCCAAAGAATATGTTCTGTTTCTTTTTTATAAGTTTTAAAGATTTGTAACAATCAATATATTGTAATACGTATTTTAAATATCTATAAATTCCCAGCTTATTTCACTTGTCCTAACTGAATTTGCACTCGTCTTTAAAGAAATCTACCCGTCATGTACCTTACATTGCATTCTTACATTACAACTCTGTCTTCTGTTTACATGTTATTACTCTGTAATAACTCGAAACTCTTACAAATGCTTATGCAGTTTTTATTGGTTTGGTCACTGCATGACAACATTTGTACATATGCGTGTTTGAGCTCCAAAGGCGTTAAGATTCAACATGACAAATAAAGGAGCGATTGTATGAGAATGTTAAACTTTGCTTGAGATTTTTAAGCAGACGTTACTTCTGCTATTTTACTCATTAAATAACAAATTTTGTTTATAAGAACAAAGGAAAACTAAAGATAAAGTTAAAAATATTTCCAGGGAGGATTTGTACTCAAAACGAGTTGATATTCAGTGAAGCGAATTGATTTCAATTTTGTTTCGAGTAGGGATGCCAATCGCAAGGTCCGCACTCCTGAAACATTCCACGGTAAAAAAATATCTTCAAATGGGGAAAGTTTTTGCGCAAATCATGGAGTTCAAACGATTTCTTTATAAACGACGAGCTGAATTACGGGGCCTGGAATCTAGTTTTATTTTTTTTCTAAATTTAAAAGAGCGTGGCAACATATTATGATTCTCTTGCGACCTTCATAGTTTGAGTGTAGATGTTGTAGAGGTGTTTTGTAAATTTTAAATTTTAAAATAAGTAATTTATTTTAATTTTTGCAACTTCTCAAAAGGTGCAGAAATAACTTTCTGGTAAGGTAACATAATGCTTTTTATTTTTTTGCATTTGGTGTTCTCAAATAAGAGCTTGTGTTAATTTAGTGATTTTTTTTTTCAAATCGTGGGTTGGGGGT